>NWUY0303892610.1:0-10894 GCA_004151065.3 Larix sibirica
TAACATACACACAACTTGAAATTATATTAATTTTCATAGTAGAAAAATAACATTATTTTGCATATTCACAAGCAAAAACATAACACTTATCTTTTGACCAAATACAGTCCAAGAAATTGGCTGTGTACAAATAATTTTTTGTCCAACCATAGGCATCTAGTGAAAATACCACCCCTAAGCCGAACTATGAGGCCACTGAGATGAAGGAACCAAGCTACAAACTTTTATTTCACTCAATCCAACCCATTTGCTCTCATACTTAGTAAATATACTCATTACCGAGCATTATGGGCATCTCATTCAAGCCATCAAATATCCATGGCACTCTCTTTCACTTCCCCACATAACATAGAGAAGATATTCCCTTTCTTTGTTCAATAATGCCCTGGGGATATTCTTCCCTCTAGCATTGTTTAGTGTGGAAAGAAAGAGTCCAATCCATGTAATGCTTTATGGGAATTGCTTGTTAGAATAATACTTGGTTCTTAAGCATCTAAATAGAAACAATTGCATAATGGGTAAAGGATCCTTATCTTGCCCATCCTCTATGCTCTCCTATTTCCATCTATTTGTCATAAAGGGTCTGTAATTTTCTATTCTTAGTTCTAATTTGGTTAATTTTCAAATTAGCCGATTGTTAGCAATAGAGAATACAACCTAATCCACATAGTGCATGAACATGAAAATGATAGTATTCATGGAGTGGGTGGCCAATTAGAGAGAAATTCGAGGAAATTGTGGCCGACAATATGATCCCTAACATGAGGAATGAAGTAAACTTACCCTTCCCATAATGAATGTAATCGACCCACTCTGCCATATTGAAGGTTTGTATTACATTGCCTTCTGTATTTCTCGTTAGCTTTAAATCTACAACATATATGTTATGGACTTGCAATCCATTTTGAATAGTTGGAATCCACCAACAAACGATGTTAATATCATACTAAAAACTTTGATTGAACCACCCTAATACCACTCAAATGAAACCACATAGCAAGCGCCTCATAGCATTTGTTTCAATACTCTCTTTTTTGCTTCATCACACCTACTTTACTTCCCATTTTTTTCCTTTCGGCATTCCTTTGCACCTTCTGGGGCGATTGCTAGTAAATAAAACTTAGATGGGAGGATAACACTTCATCTTATAACCATTCGAGTTAAATAAATGGACAATATTATATGCATCATTATTTCCGTGAAAAAATCTTCTAAATAATTAAGCATACGAAGATTTCAATATTATATTTAACAAAGAGTTACACAACAACAATTATTTTTTGCAATAAAAATGACTAGGACCTATTCAGTAATACTAGCTCTTAAATTTGAGTTTACAATAAAAATGACAAGGACCTATTCAGTAATACTAGCTCTTAAATTTGAGTTTGTTTTTTTATAATGAATTATAGTTTTTTGGATTAAGGGTTTTAATATTTTAATTTTAAAAGTTCACACTATATTCATGTTTTTATTCATCTTCCTTAAAGATGCTAAGAGGACACAAATATAGAGTCAAAATGCACAAGTATATGGTTAGAATGATTTAAATCCAATAAACGAGGGAGGGTGTTGTTTGTACATGCAAGGTTAGGAAAATTATTGTAAAAGTTGAAAGGTGTAAAGGTTGTGATAGCAAATACTAAGAGCAATAAAGATGCATGAAAAGGCTTGAAGGAAAACATGAGTTGCAAAGGGAGAGCATCCAACAAATATGCATAGAAGTTATGGGTGGGCTCTTGTTAGTTTTCTCCTTAACAACAATCAACAACAATCCCATGGAGGAGAAGGATCTCACTTCTACACTTTTCAACCTTCACATCCATTTAGCAAACAATATTCCATGCATGTTTGATAGCTGGCATGATTCCTACACTATTAAAGCTTGTCTCCAATCATAATGAAGGACTCATCGACAAATTCTTGGCATTCCTTGTCATGGTCACTACCCACCATGAGGCGACCAAAATAATGGTGAAGGTGAAGTCATTTCAGTACTTATTTTTCTCAATTGTTCTTCCATGCCAACTTTACAAAATGTCAAGTAGACACTTCTATTAATGATAGAAGTATTACTAAGATAATCATGAAATGCATTTATGCAAGCTCAACCAACACCCTTTGAGCCAACCATTGACATCGAGTAATAATTGTTTCCCCAAGCTCAACCAATACCCTTTAAGCCAACCATTGACACCATTGACACCTAGTAATAATTGTTCCCAAACATACTAGATCCAAACTTCTCCCATAATCATATTACTTGCTTCATTAGTTCGATTACTTGTTCACCAACCTTCAATGTTAAGAGGGAACATAACAATTTGCAACCCTTATCAATAATCCCACCAACTCCACTTACCCCGTGCCATTCTTCTAGAGTATATTCTAAAACTTAGGGACTTCCTACAACTAGATATTTGGTTGATGCATTTCATGATAATCGACGAGCTTGAATACACATAACTACTTATACAACGACTTTGGCAGTGGAGTCACATTTGGCTACTCCTGTTAAGGCACAGAGGAAGATTAAGTGGAGCATCAAGGCTGAGCGGGCAGCAAAGAATAGATTTCAGTGCACTCTAGACCGATAAGTTACTATGGATATGGTTCAATGTTTGGCGTCACGGGCGTCACGGGCTCTCATAGGGAAACTTGAGTATATGCGGTTGATCCGAGTGGAGGTGGTTGAATGGATAACGAGGGCTTGGAAGCCTATTATCCATTATGTTCTGTGTGTTATCATGCTTTCGAATGGTTGGATTTACTTCAATTTTTTGTCGGAGGAGACGCTACAGGTGATTCTGGACAAGTTATGGGTTTTGGGTACAGGTTCGCTGGTCCTATAGCGCTGGCAACTGAGGAAACGACATCTCTAGGTGCTCTTCCTGGACTTTCCTCTTCATTGTTGGAGCTTCCAGGCATTTATGGGCATTGCAAATGCCATTGGACGTTTTATTCTTATTGAATAAAGCGCGTTAATGGCGACTGAAGGAATGTGCCCTAGGTTTTGGTAGAGGTGGATGTCTCTGATGGATTCCCTGCTGAAGTTGAGGTTAATTGGGAACACGGGGTGTTTATCCAATAGTTAGATTACTGGAGCATTCCATTTCGGTGTTTCAACTGCCGGCGTGCTGGACATTTACGACAAGACTGTAAGGGGTCTAAGGTAATCTTGGATGAGGGTTCTTCAAAGCCTTTGAAGGCTGTGGACCCTGCTCAGACTATTGATCTACCTATTCCCTACAATGCGAAGTCGGCCATGGAATGTTTGGGTAAGTTTAAAGCTTTCATACCTCTTCTTTTAAAATCCATTTCTTTTTAGGAATTAAATATGGGTTTGCTCGACGGTTTAGGGGTCTCAAGTAGTGAGGAGAACCTGTCCTTAGCCCCTAGAGCATTATTTCCTCTTGGAATGGAAGAAGACTCTGCCCTAGGTGGGGCTCTTAAGGAATCTTTGAAGCTTGTCCATGAATACTTACCTAGGCATGAGGGTTTGGGATTAGACCTCACTTCAAATCCGGTCGGCGAGAATGATGATCTGAAACCTTAGTCATCCATAGACACCACCGCTTCACTGCCAGGTTCTGGGGGGGATGCTTCTTCCCCTTTCAATCATGGGATTGGATCTGTAAAATCCTTCGCTCATTGCACACCAGAACCAGATAAGGTTCCCATGCCGATATTTGCGGGTTCTGCATCTGCTAGGGATATCGGGTCAAGGTTATCCTTTGGGTCCATAAATTGTGTAAACGTCACTATCCAGAAAAATCCTACCCGGAGGAATATTAAAGAGGTGTGTCGGGATGGGGGGGTGGAAGGAAAATGGTTCAATCCCAAACTGTCCAGTGTTTCAGAGATTTCTCGGGATTTGAATCCCAGTCTTAATTTTGGGTCACTTAGAGCAGGTGAAGGCCCTGTAGGCGGTTCCTAATGTTTATTACATATTTTAACATTAGGGGGATTAGTAGCCATCCCAAAAAGGCTTCCTTCAGGAATTTTTTGGATACGGTTAACCCTTCTGTTGTTCTCCTTCAGGAGACTATGCATCTTGGGTCGGAGGCCTGTAAATTTTTCCTTGACATTCGTTCGCAATGGAAATGTTGTGGTATTGACTCTGTTGGTAGGTCGAGGGGGGAATTCTCGCTGCCTGGAACCCCTTGCAGGATGATCTTGTGCCTTTTATTCTTGTGCAAGCATCTTATTAGAAGGTCGTATAAGGGGTTTGGACCAGTACTTTTGCATTTTAAACCTTTATGGCCCTTATTGTGATAGAGAGAAGTTTTGGGATGAGATTTTTACAAATCCTATTATTAAGAATCAAAATTTGATTATTGGTGGCAACCTGAACTTTACTATGTCTGCTGATGAAGTGCGGGGATCGAGTCGTCTGGAGGATCCTCTTGCTGGATATTTCAAGGAACATTTTGACTCTTTGGGGTTAGTCGATGTAACACCGTCGCATTTGGTGCCTACTTGGCATAATGGTAGAACTGGACGATAGGGTATTGCAAAACGCTTAGACCGTTTCTTGGTCAAGGATTCCTTGACTGGTTTGGGAGGTTGGCTCAGATCTTGGGGGGTGGCCACTGGAATTTCAGACCATAAAGTGATTATACTTCAGATGAATTTCCAGGTCAAAAGATTGGTATACCCTTTTAAATTCAATAGTTCGTGGTTGGAGGAGAAGGCTTTTTGTGAAATGATCAAGAGTAAGTGGAACTCTCTCTCAGTTCCCGGACACCATTCACATCTGCACAAATTTCTTCACAAATTAGAATCCTTGAGGTCTGAGGTGAAGTCTTGGGAGTGTGAAAAGAAAAAATCTGATAATGCAGAATTGTGCAATATAGAGAATCAAATTGGTGAATTAGAAACAGGTGTTGATGTAGACCTCTTTTCTACCGATAGAAGAAATGAATTGTTGGGTATTTTCAAGCGAAAGAATTTGTTACTTGGTCAAAAAGAAAACACTTGGTGGTTAAAGAGACGAGCCTTATGGTTAGCTAAGGGCGAATGTAATACTCGGTTCTTCTAGCAATTTTCCAACTAGAGAAGGAATAGGAACACGATTTGGGAAGTCAATGGGGATGATGGAGTGTATAGATTGGATCATGAGTCTATCCAGTCGGCGGCTGAGACGTATTTCAGAGACTCCTATCATCAATGTCGTGTCAATAATTTAGCTTCACAACTAAGGATTATCAAATTATTTCCTAGATTTCTAAATGAGGAAGAAGGAAAGAAGATTGTGGGTGATGTCTCTTTGGAGGAGATCAAGGAAGTTTTAGTTCTCTGGTTAAGGAAAAAATCCCCGGGCCAGACGGCTGGACGGTAGAATTTTTCATACACTTCTTGGATCTGATGGGTCAAGAGATTCTTTTTGAGGTGGAGGAATCCATAAAGAATGCGTTTATACCAAATAGGCTCAATGCCACTTATCTAGCTCTGATTCCGAAGAAGGATCGCCCAAGGGATTTTAGCGATTATTGTCCTATTTCGCTGTGCAATACACTATATAAATTGATCTCGAAAATCATTGCAAGGCGCATTAAACCCTTCCTGGCTCGGCATATTTCTATGGAACTGTTTGGATTCCCGTTCAACCGCCAAATCTTGGATGCAGTTGGGGTGGCTCCGGAAAGTTTGCACTCTGTCAAGGTTAAGGCTTTATAGGCTTTTATTCTTAAGTTAGATCTTATCAAGGCTTACGATTGTTTGGATTGGTCGTATCTTCACCTTATCCTTATTCAGATTGGCATTCCGGTTAACTTGGTGCAATGTATCATGGCATGCTTCTCATCGACTAGTTATGTGGTCTTGGTTAATGGATCCTCTTCCAATTTATTTTCTTGCAGCAGAGGCATAAGGCAAGGATGCTCGCTCTCTCTGCTTCTATTCATCCTGGCGATAGAGGGCTTAAGCCGGCTTACCTACGAAGCTAAAGAGGAAAGAAAAATCTATGGCATTCGAATCACCAGGGCTTTGGCGATTACTCATCTGCTTTTTGTGGACGATGTTATGATATTCGGGGTTGCTTCTCTTACAGAATGGTTAAATTATCAATTTATTTTTGATGAATTTTGTCTGGCTTCAGGGATGGCTATTAGCATTAATAAATCTCCCTTTTTATATAATTATAAAGATGAAGGAATCATTGACTCTATGAGGTCGATATTCCCTTATGCTTTTGAACACATTAACACAGGGTTCAAGTATCTGGGGTATTACCTAAAAGATAACTGTTATAAGGTGCCAGACTGGAGGTGGTTACTTCAGAAAATTGATCACAGGATTAACAACTGGTCTTTGAGGTGGTTATCTATTAGAGGCCATCTTATTTTGGCACAGCCAATGATTCAAATTATTCTTGTTTATTGGTTCGGTCTGAGGAAGGTGCCTTCTTCGGTCATAAAGTGCATTCGAAGCAAGCTTTTTTGTTTCATTTGGTCTGGTAAGTTATCAGTGAAGAAGTGGCACTTAACATCTTTGTAGGATTTATCATGGCTGAAGAACACTAGGGGGTGGGGATTGAAAAATATGGAGTGCTTCAATTTGGCAATGTTGACAAAAAGTCTGTGGTGGGCCTTGACGGATGGTGGATTATGGAGTTGCGTCATTCACTCTAAATACTTGAAAACTCCTACATCAATCCACTAGATACGTAATCCGAAGCCAGTTGGCTCTTTGGTTTCAATGGTTTGGCACAGTCTCATTGGAAATTTCTAGTACATTGGTCCTTGGCTCAAGTGGAAGGTGGGGAGAGGCTCAGAGCTTTTATTGGTATAGATTCCTTCCTAGGCGATGGGGGTGCTTACCTTCTCCATGCGGGGTTGATTAATGAACTACATGAGCAGAGAGTAGTTGTCTTGTCGCAGGTATATAGATGTTGTACTGATCTTGGCAATCCATGTTGGCTCAGTGCCACCGATCTGAATCTCTCGAGACATTAGACTCAAGCATGGGAGGCTGACATTACCAACCTCTCAGTTGTGGGTGTCCGATTGACTGATATGGAGGATAGATTGATCTGGGATGGACCAGACTCTAATGCAATGTTGTCTGTGGATAAGATTTATAGTTTGGTGCTTCGTGAATTAAACGCACAACCTATATTGAAATGGTGGTTCTCAAAACTCTGGAGATGGAAGTTACCTTTAAAGCTAAAATGCTTTCTCTGGTTGTGCCTACAGGATAAAATTATGACATGGAGAAATATTCAGAGAAGAGGACTACACGGGCCGAGACGTTGCATTCTGTGCCAAGATGACAATGAAGACACACTTCACCTTTTTGTACACTGTCGTTTCGTGAGGGAAGTCTGGATGGAACTACGCAGCAGGGTATTTATTCCCGACTCTTGGAAACATAACAACTTGAGTGATTGTTTGTATAATTGGCTTCGACAATGCGGTAATTGCAAACTTATGCCCATGTTCTACATAGATGGTATTTGGAGAACAAGGAATGATGGGATCTTCAATAACATAACCCCACAGGTCTCAACCACTGCCAAAATAATTATGTTACGTTGGAAGGACTTCCCGGAGGCTGGGTGTAAGAAGAAATGTCGACTGGTTTCCTTTCCAAGGATGGAGGAAGAGGTAGTACACGGTTTTTTTGACGGTGCTTCTAAGTCCGGCATGTGTGGAGCCAGCGTTGTTTTTTATCTTTGAAAGGATCACTTCATTCACACACAGGTGGGGATTGGCATAGGGGACTGTCTAAAAGATGAGCTGCTGGCTCTACGCTGCTTACTTTGGTTTGCTTGTAGGAGGGGTTATATTTCCTTGTCCATCTACAGAGATTCTCAGGTGGTAACCAAATGGTTCAACGATTTGCATCTGATCAAATTCCTTCTGTTGGAGCCATGGGCTAATGACATCATCAGATTAAAGAAAACCTTTGCTCAAATTTACTACACTCATATCTATCGTGAAGCAAACATGGCATCTGATCGCCTTTCTAAGAAAGCTTTTGGGCCTATAGATGGACTTCTCCATTATGTGGAATCTGTGGACAACAGGGTAGTAGTCGAGAGCTCTATCTAGGCATTCTAAAGTTGGGGGAGTGGTCTTCTATTTTGTGTCTCTTCTCCTTTTGTCACGATTCTCTGATAGCTGGTCAAAGCGTTATTAGTAACAAGCTTTTGGGGTTTAAGCGGTTTGTTTTTTTGTATAAATTATACCATATGATCAATCTATGATAGGCTAAGCCATGTGGCTCATGTAGAGCAGTACTGAGCATTCGAACAAGTTATGATATCTCTGATGTGACTATGATTTTATTACTTAAAATATCAAGTTATGTTTTTTCTTTCTGAAACAATAAAAACTACTTTCATTTTATCCCCTTTAGATTGTTTTTTGTTTTATTTTCATTGTTTTGACAGATTCTCTCGTACCTTTTTTTTACACATGCTTCTCATATCATAACGTGGAAATTGTGCAACTCACCATTAAAGAATATATTCAATGAAGCTACATTACTTTATAACATTGAACTATTTAATCTCCTTTTTGTAAGAAGCCACAAGTGGGAAACTTATGTTTCATTGAAGTCATCGAAACATACCCTTCGTCTTAAAAATTACAAGTTTTGTTTGAGAAGAAAATAAATTACATTTTTAATGCATTGTTATACTTACAGAGGAAGATGTCACTTTGCAAATAATGACAATATTAAAAGTATTACTACATTTAAATTTAAGAGAAGTTGTAGTGTGATAAAGAACTATCTGATAAGATAAAATCAATATATGAGGCATTGAGGAGGTGATCAACCCTAATCTAGAAGATCAAAAGTATCTCTCTCTTTTAACTAGCATAAAGAAGAAGATCCACATAACTAAGATAAGAATGACCTCTCATGAGCTACATAGTGAAACAAGGAATTGTACATTTCCTAAAACTCTGTGGGATGAAAGGATTTGTCATCTTTGTGAGACTTCGAGTGTTGAGGATGAAAAGCACTTTCTCCTAGATTTACCTGTGTACACCCACATAAGATATCAATTTCATTTTTTTTTACAATACAGACCTACCTAACCTTGTAACTTATCAAAACTATGGTAATTTAGGAACACTCCTCTCCAAACTTTTGAGCATAGAAATAAAATTCTAAAGAAAACCAAGTAGGTACTTCCTTTTCTTTCATAAGGCCTGATAGACCAAAATTGATATCAATGGATGTTAACTATCATATATATATATATATATATCACCAACATAAAGTGTCACGTCACATATGGATCAACTAGAGATATTATACAATTGTGTTGACTTTAGTGTGTGATTGTGTTATTACTGCATTTTAATGCATGTGGTTTTGAATAGATATGTTGTAGTATATTGACTACTTTTGTTTGTCCCAGTGTTAGGACCTACACTAACATTAACGAGGAGATAAGGAAAAATCAAATGTTGGAATTGAAATTTTTATTTAAATGAATTTGTTGTGGGTATTGGTCTTTCAAGGAAAGGACAACATGCTCAAACCTAGACATCCTAATCAATGTAGACACTATATTACACTAGTAGGTGAGGATTTTAGGATGGTTTAACTATGGAAAAGTGACGTACTTAATGACCTTTTAGGAATTCTAGTCTTAAGGGATGGTGATATGATTTATAGGAGGAAGTACCATAGAAGAGATCCCTAGGTGTTTAACCTTAGCCACCTAAGATCCTATTTGAGGAAGCTCATATTTGGGACTTTTGGTGGGTGGGAGTATTGGGGAGGATTTTCTTTTTCATATGGGAGTATTGTGGATTATGTTGATAATTATTTTTGGGTTATTCTTGGTGTGAAATATTGAGTGCTTTGGGATTTTTGTTATACTTTGGGATTGACTACATGTTTCCATTTTTATTTTGTATTGGTGGACAATCTTATTTCTTGCTTGAGACTTCTCCCCAGCTTTTGCTTACTGGGTTGTACGACACCTCTATCCCTCTTTCTCTTAGTCTTGAGATACTCAGTTCCTCTCTCTGCTTCATCTAAGGTAGCTCATTTTCACTTTATTCATTTCTTTCCTCGTTCTGTGGCTCTTTCTTTAGTTGTGCACTTTGTTTTCTTTCCTTTCTAATCTGCGCTTTCCACCATTGTTCATAGATTTCCACTCTTCTTTCTACACTCTCAGCACTGGCATCATTACTAGATTCGCCCTCCATTGATGGTAGTTTCTACCTTTCATTGCATATTATCATTACCTTGATTGTTCCCCCTAAGTGCGAGGGTTTTACTCCTCCATTCTAATCTAGTTCAATGATAGGAATCCAGATTCAACCATCCATGTCTTAGTCCATAGTGTAACTTCCTTCAATAATATGCCCCTAGCTCCCCTTTTGAGTTCTTCTTGGGATTTGGACTTTGATTGGTTATTTTCAGCTGCAAATTCCATAATATAACCAATAAAGGTGATTTCTACCTAGAAATCGACAGCTCTTGTTAGAGGTAAATCCATATGGTTCAATTCAATAAGATCCCTTCGAGTCCATTAGACAATTCTCCTTTTTCAATTGTGATATTCAAGAGCTTCTACAAGTCTTCATAACCACTCTGTAAGTACTACATGAATTTTAATCCACAAAATTTTATACTTGATCTAGTGCGATCCTCCATGGAAAATATATTGCTTGAGTCTTGATGATTGCCACCCTCATAATTTGGCCTCCTAGATTATGAAATCTTCAGTCTTCTTTTCCTACCATAGTTCGATCTGGCTTGTCATCACTTGCATATCCATACAGTTAACAACATACTGTTAACACTAGTAGATTTGAATCCAAAATCCGACGAGCAAATCCGACGACCTCCGACAAAATGGACTGTGTTGTTGGATTTTTCTTTGTTTTTTTTTTATAAATTTTGAGAGGTGCCCGTCGGATAT
>NWUY0303892651.1:0-10897 GCA_004151065.3 Larix sibirica
ATGCAAACAGAGGGAAGGCGTTTCCTATATGCCAGCTTTCAATATGGTACCTATGATAGAAGTCCGATGCCATTGCTGAGGGATGGAGTCTTGTTCTTATAATGGAAAAACAAGAGGTAGTGGTGTCTTGGTCGGTGTCTTGCACATATGGCGCAAATATCCAAGTGTAACAAAGAACATGACAAAGGTATTGACGATCCAAAATTGATAACCAAAACATAGTGCACCTATGGAGTGCAACTGGACTAGGGGTAGAAGCATTTAAGGTACAACCCATTGACAGGGTTGTTAAGGGTTATGCCTTCAGGGTCAGTCAAGATGTAGGCACCTTTGGGAAGGCATTTCTTAATGACATAAGGCCTTGTCCATTAGATACAAATTTTCATGTTCCCGATTTGATCTCTTTTTTGGCATTGAAGATGAGGACAAAGTTTCCCTCATTGAAGGTGTGAGGTTGAACGTGTCCATCATAGTGCACTTTGAAGCGCACCTTCATGGACTCATTTTGTTGGAGTGATTCCCTTCGTTCTTCATCGAGATGTTCCAAACGAAACAATATTTGCTCGATGATTGGAGTGTAGGGATTTGGTACTCAATGGGAAGTACGACTTCTACTCCATGGATGAAGTGAAATGGGGTAAATCCTGTAGCCATCTTAACTAGGGTACAGTAATCCCAAAGAGCGGGAAATAACATGTGATTCCAATTAGATTTGTTCTTATTTATTGTGCATTGGAGCATAGTTTTGAGAACTTTGTTCACAGCTTCAACCTGGCCATTGGCTTGGGGGTAATAGGATGTCGAGAATTCATTATTGACTCCTATAAACCGTGATAAATCCTCAAAATTATGATTGCGTAAGTGGGTTCCATTATCTGAGACTAATTGTTTAGGTACTCCAAATCATGAAATGATGTGGTTGAAGAAGAATCGTGCAACAATGGTGCTCGTGTAGTAGAATGTGGGCATTGCTTCAACCCATTTAGTGAAATAGTCGACGAACACGATGATGTATTTGTGACCCTTTGTGGAAGTTGGTCGACATTCAATGAAATCAATTTCCCATTTACAAAATGGGACAACAGTGATTACTGGATGGAGGGGGGTAGGTGGTGATCATATCTTGCAGGAAAATACTTGACAATTAGTACATCTTTTGATAACGTAAATGAAATATTTGAAAACGCATGGCCAACAATATATTGCATGGAGAATCTGTTGGGTGATGGCGAATCCTGAGAGGTGACCACCACATGCTCCACTATGACATTCATTGAGGACTTGTTATGCTTCCTCATGGGTCAAGCAACGTTGTAGGAGGGTGTCGACCTCGCGACGATACAAGACATCTCCTATGAGAAGGTATCTTGGTGCTTGATGACGGATGCATTAGCAGTCATCCCAAGATAGGTGCGGGGTGAAATTTTGAGTGTGGATATATGTGACGATATAGCCATACCATGGGTCGTTGCTGGCTATGAGGAATACATGTTCGTCTAGTAACTGGTCATACACAAGTTCTCCCTAGATTAACTCCAAATGGTATGTTGAAGGAGGATCGACAAAAAATCGATAGGAAATCAAGGAGTACAATCTGACTTTGCTTAGTAGATATTATATTGTTGATTGTCTCAAAAGAAGAGACTGCAAAGAAACTATGGGATAAGTTGGGGAACTTGTACCAATCGGAATCCTTGGTTAACAAGTTGTTTCTCTAAAAAAGAGTATACTTTCTAAGGATGAATAAGAGTGACTTGGTTACAAAGCACCTAAATGTGTTTAACGCTGTGATTATTCAGTTGCTTTCCATGGATATTAAAATCACCGAGAAAGAGAAATGTATTAGTCTGTTATGTTATTTTCTAGACTCATGGGATAGCCTAGTCGTGGCTATTGGAAGCAATAACACCACATTGAAGATCAACAGTGTGGTTGCATCTCTATGGTTAGAAGATATGAGATGGTAGAACATGGAAGGATCGACCCATGACGTCTTGATGGTGAGAGGTTTATCAGTTGAAAGAGGAAAAGGTAAATCCTCTGGTAGAAAATCAAAGTCAAGGGGCAGATCTAAGACTAGGTCTATATCTCTAAGTCAATCAACAAGAAAATGCTTGCAATGCGGTAAAATTGGGAATTATAAAAGAGGTTGCAAGTCAAAAGGAGTCAAGAAGAGAAAAGGATCTGAGGAAACACAATCGACTAAAGGTCAGCCTTCCCAAGAAGAAAAATGAGATGTGTATTTGTCTTAAAAAATTACACAGTTAGATCGTGACTCTTAGTTGATCAGCCTTGGTGCATCATATCATATGAAATCACACAGAGTGTGATTTTGCGAATATGCTAAATATGATGGTGGTGATGTTCTTCTAGGAGATGATTCACCAACTAGGATTGTCGGACTAATACTAAAATATGGAAGGATAGAAAATCTTCCAGGGGTGTTGCATATTTCAGGTTTGGCTTGAAACTTAACATATGTTAGTAAGATGGGAAATGCAGGTGTGTAATCTGTGTTTGAGAAACATTTGTGTAAAATGGTGTGAGGAGCGATGACTGATGAGAGGATTCAGGAATGGAACATTGTACAAGCTATTGTAAAGAACATAAGATTCCAATGGATGTGCAAACACAGTCTTTCCTGAATCTAACAATATGTCTCCTTGCCTAGTCGAGTCGACCATGTTGTGGCATCGATGGATGGGACACATCGGTGAGAAGGGTCTTCATGCTATGCACAAAAAAGCTATGGTTGAAGGTCTCCCTGATTGTTATTTAAGCATATACTTTTGTGAACATTGTATTTATGGTAAACAGAGTCATGTGAGATTCCCATTTGGGCCCACAAGGGCAAAGGAAATGCTAGAATTAATACGTAGTGACGTGTTTGGACCAGTACCAGTCCCATCACTAAGGGGATACCAATATTATGTCTCTTTAATATATGGTTTCTCCATAATGACATGGTTGTACTTTATGAGGAAGAAATATGAGATTTTTAAGAAGTTTCAAGAGTTCAAAACTCTTATAGAAAACTAGGCTGATAGAAAGATTAAGATGTTGAGAACTGATAATAGAGGAGAATTTTGTAGTAAAGCGTTCAACTAGTTCTGTAGAAAACATAGTATACATGGAAAAAACATGACTCTGTACATGCCTCAACAGAATGGAGCTGCTGAAAGAATGAATAGAACATTGATGAAGAAATCAATAATCATGCTCAGTGGTGTAGGTATCACACAATAATTATAGGCATAAGCAATCTACATGACATGCTACCTAGTGAATAGGTTGTCATTGACAACTCTGGTCGATAAGACTCCATATGCGGCATGGGATGGTAAAAGGACTTCTCTTTTACATATTAGAGTCTTTGGGTTTTATGCCTTTGTACATGTCCCTAAGGAAAAAATAAGCAAATTGGATAGCAAGTCTACGAAATGCATCTTCCTCGAGTAAATGGATGGAGTGAAAAGGTATAAGCTGTGGAATCTGGTCACAAGGAAGGTAGTCCATAGTAGAGATGTGATCTTCATAGAAGTTGGAGGTAATTCCAGGATTAAAGAGGATAGAAGAGAAAAGGAATCATAAAAGCTAGAGTTTGAATGGAACAACGAAATTCATGATTCAAAAGAGTCGATTGAATCTGATGGAGGTAGAATAACAAACTCTGGTCACCAGGAGGTCTGGTCGAGCAAAGAAACAACCTGAAAGGTATATTCCACCAATTGTTTCACGTTGATTTTGTATTAACTACCACATAAGAGGATCCCACGTCAGTAAAGGAAGCGATCGACTTGACAGGGGGTGGACTCTAGACAAAGACCATGAAAGAGGAAATGGAAGGAAACTCGTAGGCAGTAAGTGGGTATTTAAGAGAAAGATGAATGCATCATGACAGGTCAAGAAGTATAAGGCTCGACTAGTAGTGAAGGGATATTCCCAAGTCAAGGGAGTCGACTTTGGTGAGATATTCTCTCTTGTTGCAAAGTTAACTTCTATTAGGGTACTAATGTCTCTAGTTGCAACATTTGATCTTGAAATAAAATAGATGGTTATGAAGACAACATTTCTTCATGATAATCTTAAAGAAGAAATTTATATGAAGCAACCTAAAGGATTTATAGTGAAAGGGGAAAAGGAGATAGTTTGCAAACTTAAGAAGTCCCTCTATGGTTTAAAGAAATCACCTAAGATGTGGTACCAGAAGTTTGATATGTATATCCAACAACAAGGTTTTGTGAGAATTCAATATGATCACTATGTGTACACAAGAAAGTCGGTGATTACTTTATATATGTAGTTGTGCATATAGATGACATGTTGTTGGTTGGAAATAACATGGATTCGATTAAGAAATTAATGAAATTGCAATTGTTCTCCAAGTTTGACATGAAGCACCTTGGTGCAACCCATTTCATTATTGGAATGGAAATAAAGAGAGATCGAGTAGGTAGAAGGCTCTAGTTAAGTCAAAGTAATTATGTTGAGACAGTTCTAAAACACTTCAACATGGAGGAGTGCAAACTGGTTAAGGTACTATTCATGTATGAATTAAATTATCTATTGAAAAATGTCCTAAGACATATGAAGAGATAGAGTCCATGGCACATATGCCTTATGCTAGTGCAATATGTAGTCTGATGTATGCTATGGTCTATACTCGACATGACATTGCTTATGTAGTGGGATTATTGAGCAGGTACATGTTAATGCTTGGAAAGGACCAAAAGGCATTTTGGCTGCAGAGATTGTTTTAAGAGATTAGGTTTAAACATCAAGTTGTTAGGTTGGATTGTGACAGCTAAAGTGCAATCTTCATGGAAAAGAACCTTCTATACCATTCAAAGATGAAGCATATTGATGTACAATACCATTTCATGAGAGATATGGTGGAGAACTAAAAAGTGTTATTGGAAAAGGTAGACACCTTGAAAAGTATCACAGACTCATTAACGAAGTATGTGAGGATCAAGATATTTACTTGGTGTAGAGAATCAATGGGCCTGTTGGCCCTGGTTAGATGAACTAAAGTTTGAATCTCCTCTTTATGCAAAGAAAACAAAAAGTGGGAGAATTCCAGGTGTGTTATCTTCTTTGCATGGAAATTGACGATATAGTCGATAGTCGACTAGGTTGAACACGGTCGACATAAGTTAAAGTCTATAGACGGTTGAAGTCTGGTTGACAGGTTGACTAGGAAATATTTGATTGGGTCGTGATCTGATGAAAGGTTGACTAGTCATCGATGAGGTGATGACCTCAATAGGTCGATTGGAATTTAACATGCACAAAATCTAGTAGGACTTTGATGGGAACTTGAGACGACTAGAAGCTCAAACTAGTAGTCGACCAAAGTTGACCCAGTCAAGTTAACTGTAATAGAATGATCAACTGGAAGTTAATAGGAAGTTATGGATCGCCATTAATCAAGCAATTATCTATACGTAATTTGGTTATCATGAATTAGAGTACTGCATCTATAAATGAGATGTGATGAAAATCAAGAATGAAAGAAGAAAGATCGAGAGAGATGGGAGAGTGTAATTCATTCAATTGATATGGTTGAAGAGAATGTAAGCAACCATGTTTGATCTGTAACAATATAGAAAATCATTGTTGTAATTGTTGGTTGAGATCATTGCTAATAGACGAGTGATTAAGCTCATTGGTTTGCTGGTTTTCTCCGGCAAGGGTTTCCAAGGTCATTTTTGTGTACTATGTGAATGTGTTGTCTGCCACTGTGTAATTCTATTCACAATATTTCGATGGGATGCCACCCGCTGAAAATACTTAGTATTCAAATCTCCTACTTATAAGACGCTACTCCATTTCCACATCCTCCAGAATCTTCATTTTCTCCAATTCCAGACTAGAGATTAATTCCTTCCTCCCCCCATTTGTAAAAATGAGAGGATATTCAGAGTATAAAATTTCCAACTTCGACTCCACCCCCACTAGAACTTCATCCCTAAAGCGTCTTCTACTCAAATTCCACTCCCTGACTTTAGTCTTTAGAAGTTTAAGACTCACAACAAATTGACTAGAAGCACGACCCGCCTCCCCCCTCAAATGGACCCACGAATTTTCAACCAGAGCTTGAAAGCAAGGAATGCCCGACCAGCTAGAATTATAATTAAAAAGGAGCACCTGACTTTACCTACAGGGATCCAATTTCCAAGAAAATAGGGAAATGATCCGAAAACAAACAAGACCTTACCCAATATATGAATAAATTCCTAACTTCAAACATATTAACATTCATAAAGAACCTATCAAGACATTTAGAAATACCTTGGTCCCCAATCTGCTTGTTTGTCTAGGTAGATTTGATCTCAACTGGTTTGACATCGATCCAGCCATGCAACTCGAACAGTTCCCTGAAATCTGTTGCCAAAGTGTCAGCCCTCGCCGAACAACCCCAAATTTCTGCCACTTCCAAGGTAAGGTTCATGTCACCGCCCACAATTAGCGACATAGCTTGATAGCATTCCTTAGATAACATCATAGACCAGAACTCAAGTCTTTCCTCATATGGCCCATAAATGTTGAGTATCAAGAACTTATGATCCAACTCATGACAGAGGACTTCGACCCCTAGAATAGTCTGACATCCAAAAGTATTAATGACCTGCAAACACTTGGAAACCCCAATAATCAGGCCTCCAGATCGCCCACATGCATCCACCGAGAAAAAAACACAATGATGGAAACATCTTCTCTAATTTCCTAACAATCTCCAACCCAGCGGTCATCATCTCTTGAAGTAACAAAACATCAGGATTCTCCGCAGCAACTAATCGCTTGAGGGCTAGTAGTTTGGCCCTCCCCCCATGGCCTCTAACGTTAATGGAGATGAGTTTCATCAAGAGTCCGCATCCTGGGTTTGCAAGCTCTAAGTAACCTTGAGATTTGTAGCTGTCTCCCTTGTGAAACCTCCTGCTTGGATTTTTCCTTAGCATGAAACATATGATATTTCCTCCCAGCTTTCCCCGAAGTTAAGGAGGAGGACTGTTCCATTTCTATACCTTCCACTACCCCTGCGTTTTTCACACAGGACTGCAAAAAAATGGGTCCCTACTACCAGACACACTTCCCCCTTCATTCGAAATATATTTGTGAGAAACAAAAGAAACCGCACCTTTTTTCGTTTCCTTCACTAGAACTACTCTTGATGCATCTAAAAGAGGTGGCATCGAATCAATCGCCACATGTAAGCAAATCTCTGTCGAAGGTTCCACCACCTTGCATGTAGTCAACACCACCATCTCTTTGATAATAGATGCCTCAGGTGTCTCCTTAACCACCTTCCCACATTCCTCCCACAACTCCACCATTTTTGCCAACTGGCTGCACGGAAGTTCATATCCCTCCAATAAAGACTCAATGGACGGTAGATTGTCTTTGTCCTTTCCAGACTTAGTGGGAAGAACGATGTCTCGAATGATCTCATCACCGATTCGATCCTTCTCTACTGGGTGTCGAACGGTCTCATCTCTAGCCATTGATTTCAAGTATTGTGAAATACTTTCGTCCCCTAGAGGTACCTCTTTACGTTTCCAGATTTTCTTAACAAATTGTAATTCAGAATCTGCTACTACATGACCATACAGATGACAACGAGCACATCGAAATGGAACATTGAGACAGTCCAAGGGTTGTGAGAATATGCTCTCACCAGCAACCAGATCCAGGGTCTTGAAGATCCCTTGGCTCGCATTCACCTCCACTAAAATGCGTGCCACCGAATGCCTCTGATATTTGAACATATCCGCATCCACCTCAATAAAATTTTCGATAACATCCCTAATCACTCTTTTTTTATAACTAAAGCGAATAGATTGTATTAAAAAAAAGAATGGTTGAGTCATGGATGGAGCCAAAACCGATTGAGTGCAATGGTCAAGAATTCAGTAGCATATTGCTACAAGGTGGAAATTTTCTTCATTTTTTTGAAGAGTTGAAATATGTAGGCCATTATAATGATCTTCTGTCGAATTTGGAGTCAAATGAATTGATCCTTATTTAGAGCTAAAATTTGATTGTCTTGGAAGGGAATCGGTTTGTTGATGTGGCTTGATGTCCATTGTAAAATCCTGGAAGGTGTCTTCGTTCTTTGTTCTCTGGAGAGGAATTGGTCAGATGATGAAACTCGATGTCTAGTATGCATTCCTATGATATATCCATGTTCTTTGCTCTCTGTAAGAAAGCATTGCTAGCTGCATGGAACTTGGTGCCTCTCCGATCTCAGCATGGAGGCGTTGATATAATGGAATCTTCGTTGTTGCATCTCTGATCCGGTTGTGGTATGCTCAAACCGTTTACATATTCCTAGTCAAAATATTCGAATGGTTTCTGTAGGAAAGGGAAGCTCAGGGAATATGATGATGACAAGGATTTTTGTTGGTGAATTCGATCTTTCTGGATTCAAGATTAGTTCCGGCGTTTGCTTCCAAATCTGCGTCATAATTTAGATTTCTCATAATGTGACATGCTTTGAATTGCTTGAAAGAGTCTGCTATTCGCTGGATTCGATGGATAATTCGTTTTAAAGCCAAGTTGTTGAAATCTGTATTCCCATTGAGAGCTCTGATGATGACCATCGAATCTCCGAAGGCTTGTAGTCTGTTAATATTTTGTTCTTTAGCGATCTGGCAACCTTTTAGCAATGTTAAGGCTTCTGCTAAATTGTTAAAACAAGCTCCCAAACCCCACCTGAATCTTAATCTCAGCGCACCTCCGTTGAACAACATAACTCCTTTTGCTCCTGCCACTCCAGGGTTTCGATTGGATGCCCCATCAAAGTGTAAACTATCCATAGCTTGCTTATTCCTCCAATTTTGAAAATCAGAGTTGGGAAGTTTGATAAGCCATGATGGTGGTTAATGAGATCGTAGGTTAGGGATTTTTTTCCTTGGGCATGAGGAGGTGATTCTGATCCAGTTCAACTCACTTGTGTTTATGTTTGTATCCATCCTGCAATTGGAAGCATTTAGGCATTCTATGAGCAAGCCCTTGCCTTTCCCAACAACTTGTAGGGGGGTGTAATGGGTTTCGTGGAAAATGGCCTCAATTTCGGCTATCCATATTTTCCAGCAAGTAAACTTGAGGATGGTTATCCAAATGTGGGACCAGAGCTTTTTTTTGGACGGGGGGAGAGGGTAAATGGCTTTCCATTCCTTGAATAGGTATGTGGTGGTGTTGAAGGATGACGTGTCGATGTTAAGATCATGAAGCATAAGGTTCCAAACAATTTTTGAGAGATGACAGTTTAGGAAAAGATGATCTAAAGTTTCGGAGTGCTTACGGCAGAGAGGGCATTGGTGTGGTCCAATAATTCCCCTTTTGACTAGGTTATCTCCAGTGAGTACCTTCCAATGGATAAGGGTCCAGATGAAGAATATTATCTTAGGGAGTCCAAATGGATTCCATATTGTATTCCACAAGATTTTTCTTGAGTCTTCATGATTATGGATAACATTGAAGTCCAGTAGTATAAGTTCCTTTTGGACCCCATTCGCGTTCATCTTTCTCTTGTAATTGTGTAGGAGCACATCCATTTAATTTTTCAATGAGTAGACATCTAGATGGCTCGAGGTTGGCTGGAATCGATATTTTTTTCCAACTCTACCATACACCAAGAGTATCACAGAGACTAAAGTCATTTGAAGTTTTGATTCCATGTTGCGTAAGCCATTGGGCTATTCCGTTGAGCTCTTGGAAATCTTGTAATGGCTTGTTTCCCATTATCTTATCAGTGAACATGTTAATTTTTGTTCCATCTCTAGGAACCCAATAGAGTTCTTGGGAGAAGAATCCCCAAGTAGCCTTGCATTAAGACCAAATCGAGGTACCTTTCGAGGTTGGTCTGTTGTCCAAATCCAGATCTGTTACTTCTTAGCAGCTGGCTTACATGATGCTGATTTTTATGCAGGATTTATCAAAACAATTTTCCTCCCAACGCCAAATTTTCCTGAAGAAGGTCACGGATTTGGAGTCTGCTTGATGATTTTGGATGACAATATGGTTTTCTAGTTCACTAAATGAATTTTATTTTCATTGTTTTTTCCTCCTGTCTAGAGGAAGTATCTCAAAAGCTTGCTGATTTGTTTGGATACTCTTTTGGATGCTAGCAGGATGGACGATTGGTAGATAGGTAGAGCTGATAAGACTGGCTTCACTAAAATCAATTTCCTAGTTGTGTTTAACCACTGTCCTCCCCATCTTCTGATTTTAGATTTTATCTTACTTATCGTGTCATCCCAAATTCTGGAGTTCGTGTATCTCTGAGTAATTGGGAGACCTAAGTATGTAAATTTGTCCCATTACCTGTGAACTCTAATACCGAGGATCTTGCTAATGTTGGTTGCAGTTGCAATGTTCATGTTCCAACCATATACTGCACTTTTAAGAAGATTGATCTTGCCTCCTGAGGCATTGCAGTATGAGATTAAGTCTTGTTTGATGTTTTGGGCAATATTGGCAGAACCACCTCCCAATAGTAGAGAATCATCAACGAAGAAAGTGTGATTGAGGGGCATAGAATCGAAGCTTAGATTGAGACCAGGTAAGAAGCCTGAATTTAGATCAGAATTCAATTTTCTGCTGAGAGAGTCAACCATAAGTATGTACACGAAGGAGGACAATGGGCATCCTTGCCGAATTCCATGAGTGGCTTGGAAGAATTTACTGGGTCGACCATTGACAAGGGAAGCGATCCAAGGCCCTTTAAGGCAAGCTGAGACCCAACTGATGAATGTTTCTCCAAATCCAAAAAATTTCATAACTTTAAATAAGAATGAGTGCTTGACGCGATCGAATGCATTTTCCATAACGAGTTTAATCAACATACCTCTTTCCTTCCGAATCTTGTTGGAATGAATAGCTTCCTGTATTA
>NWUY0303892679.1:0-10898 GCA_004151065.3 Larix sibirica
GATTTAGTTCGCTATTTTCTTGTCCCACCACTCTATAATCTCTCTTTCAGTTAACATCTAAACGTGCTCGTTATTTCATCATGATTACGTACTACCGACAACAGAACCAATGTTGTAGTCTCAGGAGTCGTATAGCTTACCGGTAGCACATTATATATATATATATAAGATCACATGAGCACATAACATACAAGAACACGATAAAAGAGTAAGCAGGATATCAACAACAAGCCTTTGTATTAAAAGAGATAAAATACTATACAACAATGTCTCTTAGATTCATGGCTCAACAACCTATATATAATGTTTACAAGTAATTATTTAGTTATAATTTTCAGTTTGGTCGGCTAACTGATCGACTCAACCAAACTGACCACGGTCGGTTGGAGGACCTAGTCTGCCAGTCGACTAGGCTCCTCCAACATCTCCCCCACCAACAAAACATTTCTTCGTCCAATAGAGAACATGGAGATTGGAAAATGAAGGACTATTAATACAAGTTCTTGTTCAATTTTTCTTACGGTTGCGCCAGATTGGATGTAATATTCGATTGCTTGTCTTCGATGCATAATTCTACTAGAGCTAAGTGTTTATGGACAATGGATCTGGTACTGAACAACATCATCTAACCGTTTGGTCCTGTAGGGAACCAATGAGACTTCCTCCTGTTGTTTCAGAGAATAAAAGCATACAAGAAAATAAATACTTGGCCTACTTGAAGCTCCATGCTCGCTCAATCTTGCAAATCAATTGGCAATGAAATCTGGAGGCTCGGACGAGTGAATGAGGCCAAGGAACTGAGGAACAACTCCTGATTATAGAACATCGAGGTCTCTTGAAATGTTCATATATCACGAGTTGTGATGCACCTACCATTCGTTGGTCATCGAAATGTTCATATATCGTGAGAGGTGATAGGGATAGATCAATGAGGTGTAACAGAAGGGATTTGCAGGGCTCTCATAGAATAGTAAGGGGAAAAGCACATGACTTGGTGAAGGAATTTCCATGGCTTCCATAGGATTTTGTTTTGGTGGTATATGGTTTTTATAATGCTTTTTATAGCTAAGGATAAAGATAAAGAGTGGTATTTTGATATGATGTGGATTAGACTGATGGAGATACAAAAAATGTCTAGGTAAGGTGTGAGGGTTGCTGTGAATATTTCTTGCAGATGTCGTAGATTTTCCTTGGGAATCATACGCGTGCTAGCAAAGCGATGCCTTGGAGCTCAAACACATGGAGATATGGTGGTGATTGTTTTATGATGACACCTCAAATACTATGATGGTGGTGATTTAGATCAATTTCACTCGTGTGGTGAGGATTTCGATGTAAGCTTTGATCTACGATCGTCATAAATTATTCTTCGGGTTCAATCATGATAAAATATACTGTGTGGTGATCAACTTGTTCTATGTTGGATTGACTGATCCTTTGAACGTTGGTGGTCAGATTCCATTCGTCGGTCAGTTCTTGGCAGGGTTTTCTGGTTCATCCTCCTTCTTTGACTTGCACGGTTCTTCTTATTCCAGTTTATCGTCATTGCGTTGCAATTATTCCTACCACAATCCATGTCTTAGAGCCTTCTTATATAAGTTTTGGTGTAAGTTAGTTTTTCCATAACTTCTTTTCTATACTTACTTTAGTTAATGTAATTAGGCTAGTTAATATACAAATTAATTACCAACTTGGGGCATGACGATCGACCAAATGGTGATACAACCATTTGGTCGGCATCGTGCCAATTCTATGATTTATATCTTTTTAGTCTTGCAGCATTGACGACTTTTGTAAAAACGTTTCCTTGTAATGTCTTTAGTCGGACCTACCCGTTGCTATTTAGCTTCTCGATTATGTATGGTCTAAGCCATGTTGTATGCAACTTTTTCGGTTTTCCTTTTATTCGACTGTCATATAATAATGCTAGGTCTCCGACTGATATATATTTATTTCATATATTACAGTCATGCCAAGCTTTCTGTTGTTGTTTTTGAACTTCTTGATGGTGGATTGCTATTTGGCGTTGGTCTTCTAGTTTTGTTAGATAGGAATTTCTATCTTCTATGGCTTTGAAAATATCTAAGTGAAGTATATCTGCAATGATTGGTGTTTGTTGCTTGAAGTGTAGGGATAAGTGCTTCCTTTCCATATACGAACTTGAAGGGTGTCTGCCCTGTTGACCATTTATAAGTTGTTCGATAAGCCCATAAAATAGAAGGTTTCTTGTCATCCTAGTCATATTTATCAATACTACAAATCTTTGTTAGTCCTTTAGTTAAATTTTTATTGAATGCTTCAATAGGTCCATTCGACTATGGTTGATATGCCGAACTCTTCTCGTGGTTGATCATAATTTTGTTCAATAAAATCGATATAGTTTTGTTGATGAAGTGTGTTCCTCTATCACTAATGAAAGTAAGGGGGCATCCAAATCTTGTAATGATATTTTCATATATAAATTTTGCATCTACTTCACTGGAACATGCTTCAACAGGTTCGAATTCTGCCCATTTGGTAACATATTCGATTGTTGTAATAATATATCGATCTTCGGTTCGTCAGCCAGGAACTGGGAAGGGCACGACGAAGTCGATAGCCCATATTTCAAATGTTAAGCTTGGATTAACCTATAAGGGAATCTCATTTCTTGGTAGTGGTCTACCTATTCTTTGGCACCTGTCACATTTATTTACCTAAGCTATGCAATATTTATGTAATGTCGGCCACCTAAGTCTTGATTGTAAGATTTTTCTTACAGTTGTATCGACCTGACAATGTCCACTAGCAGGTCCTCTATGTGCTTCGTCAATTATATCTTGTCGTTTGTGCTATAGCACACATCTTCGAATTAATTCATCTGGTCCTAATTTATATAGGAATCCATTGATTAGAGTGTATGGTGCAACATTCATTGCAAGTATTTTCTTTTTCTTTTCCGTCGTTCCTTTTAGAGGTTGACCTTCCTCCCAGATATTGTGTTATATCTTCCAATTCCTTTGGCACAACTTCTAATCTAAATAAGTGAGCTTCAGGAAATTCGTTGTTGATCCCGACAAGGTCTTCTCCCATTTCTATTCTTGATAAATGGTTGGGTCCAACATGAGTTTTTATGGATTGGACTACTATTTCAAATTCAAATTCTTGAAATACGAGTAAGCATCTGCACAACTGACCATGGTGGCGGGTTTTTTTTACTAAATATTTGAGTGCTTGATGATATGTGTAAAATACAAAAGGGTTATCCAACAAATAGTGTTGATATTTGTGTAATGCGAAAATCATACCTAGAGCTTCTCATTCTGTTGTAGAATAATTTATTTCTTCCTTATTTAGCTTCCCACTAGCATATGCATTAGGGTATTCCATTCCATCCTCTCTAGGTTGAGTAAGTATTGCACCAAATGCAATACCAAAAGCGTCGATATGGACATGGAACTTGATCGACCAGTTTGGAAACCTTAGTATTAGAGCTTCGATGAGATTTATTTTAAGTAATTCAAATGGCTCTGCACATTCTTTTGACCACCTAAATTCTTGATTTTATTTTAGTAGTTCTTATAGGGGATATGTCCTATCAGAGTAATATCTGATGAATTTTTGATAGTAGCATGTTTTCACAAGAAGTATTTTGACATGTTTTGGATTCACAGGTTGCTTTGAGTGGAGAATAACTTTGATTTTGGCATTGTCGGCCTTGATTCCTTCCTTGCAAGCAACATGTCCTAGTAGGATTCCACTTGGTGTTGCAAATATGCACTTTTTAATTTTCAAAGACAGTTGTATTTGTCCGCACTATTCTAACATAAGTCAAAGGTATTTAACATGGTCTCTTAGCAGTGAGTATATTGTCCAATCGTTGAAGAAAAAAACCATGGTTTTATATAAATATTCTTGAAATTCTTTTACTACTATCGTGGAAAATATTGCTAGTGCATTCTTTAGACCAAATGGGATCACTTTATAAGCAAACGAACCCAACTCACAAACAAATGTTGTTTTATGTTGATCTTCTTTAGGAATAGGAACTTGGTTGTATTTGGAAAATCCATCGGCGAAGAAATAAAATTCATGACCTGCAACTTGATTAATTATTTTGTCAACGAAAGGTGTGGGGAAGGGGTCGGTTAAAGTTACCTTCTTTAGTTCTCTGAAGTCAACACATATTCATAATTTTGTTGGGTCATGGTTCTTTGGTTGAAGGACCATGGGGCTGGCCCATTCTAATTGGTCTATTGGATATATGATTCCAGCAGCTAGCATATTCTCAATTTCTTTATTTACTATGTCTTTATACTTATGTGCCAATTTGTATGGTTGTTTCATGATAGATCTGGCATTTGGTTTTATGTCAATTTTCTTTTCACCCATTTCTTGTACTAACCCCTTTAAATATTTAGCATCTTTTGCAAATACATCGTGTTATTCTTTTAGTAAGTTGGCTATCTCTGTTGTTTGCTGGTTAGACCAATAATCTCTTTATTTTTCCATCTTTGGTTGGTAATCATTTGAAATGTCGACTTATTTTGTTTTTATTGTGCATTCATCCATTTTGGTGCTCTTGTTTCAATAATTGGTTGGTATCCATCCTTAAATTCTGTAAACGCATGGGGGAATTATTTTTTCAGTAAATCTTTCTTGTTCCGTCTTTTCTTCTGTGCTGACTTTCAATAGAGATTTTATAGGTTTTTATATGGCAGGGTGGTTTCTTTTCCACCTGAAACTTTTTCCTGTAGTTTTATCATTTTCAAGTTCTAGTCGAGTCAATCAATAGGTTGGTCTGGTCGTGATATTATTACATGTTGACTATGGTCATTATGTCGATGTGGACCTACTATTGCTCGTCAGTTGTATAAAATTTTGAATTTCTTTGAGTGCTTCTTTGTTGCATTCTTTTTCTTGAGTAAAAGAGAAATATTTTATAAAGTTTTCTTTCCAAATAAATGTTTCTCCTATGGATTCTTCCATCTTATACCATTTGTTTGGTAAGTATTTGAGTGTATTCAGGAATAGATGGGGATATAATATTTCATCTATGCATCCCAGTCATTGTTATTCCTTTTCGCATATATTAATGTGTCTGGTTGGGTCTTGACCTTGTATAAATTTCGGTATTTCTATCTATGCTGTGAGTTTATTTCCTCCAAAGCGTTTGATGAAATATGTTGATGTATTAGTCCAAGTATGGAGTTGGGATTGATGTTTATCCCACCATATTGCTGCTTGTTCAGCAAAAGTTTTGACCAAACTTTGAAGTCGACCTTGTTCACTGATATTTTTAGAGACTTCCTCAACATGTGCGATTGGAGATTCTCGTTCTTTGTATCATAGTGGTGGAATACTTGTCAGTTCCTTTTTTATTGGTATGATCATCGAATATTCTCTTATTTTATTCTCAAAGATATTTCAAATGATGGATATAGTAAAACATTGTCGCACTCTTTTTCTAGGGATGACTTCAATCGACCATCATTCACGAGATCGTGCTTCATAGTTTTCCATTTTCCAGTCGTATAATTCCAAGTTAGAGTTGTATCCGACGGACATAGGATTTCCTAAGTGAATTTCTCCAATATAGTTATTTGGTTCGACTATATCTTCGTTATTCTGGACTATTTAGTATAGTCAGAGAATGTCATCATCATTATCATTTGGTCCGACCCAGGGTTTCCCTTGACATGGATTAATAGGCACAATGAATTTCTTTCCCTCTCCTTTGAGTTTAATTCTATCTTTTTCTAGTGAGATGGATGCTAATTTCATTTTACGTCGCCACGATAGACCAACTAATGCTAGGAAGGATTTAGATCCTTCTCGTGGGTCGATGATTTCAATGTCAATGCATATGTTGATTCCCATGATTGTAGTTTTAACATTTTTCCACACTCCAATGGGTTCGATTAAACCTTGGTCGGAAAGATTAATATAGATGCCCGACTCCGCGAGTCAAGGTCGACCCATGCTTTCCCAATTCGATCTCGTCATTATGGTAGCTTGTGACCCGAACTCGAGTACAACTTGTGCAATGCATAATTCTTCAAATTCAAGGTCAACAAGGGGATCACTATTAGTTTTATCTTTTTGATTCAGGATACAAATATTTTTAGTAATCCTCTCATTTTCTGAACTATTTATGATAATATACATTAAGTCAATCAGTCATCCAACAGGTTCTTCTTTTGTTAAGAGTTGTTGCAACTCGTTAAGTATTTTATTTATATTCTTTATTACTTTCTTTAGAAGAAATTTGTCTAAATATTTCTGTTGCATTATTAAATATTTCCTTCTACTTCAGTAGATTGGGATAATCATCTTATTTTCTCAGTGTATACTTGTAACCTGAGGATTATGCCCACCAATTTTTGTGCCTTATCTAGTAATGATTTGCAAATTATTAGTATTGAATGCTTCATTTTTAGAGAAACAAGACAAGATGTTAACATTTTTATTTTGTTAAGAACATCTAGCATTATGGGGCATTCTTCTAAATTGTGCTCCCTAGTGCCACATTTTGTACAAAATTTTAAGTATGTCCCGTCTTTACATGGATAGTCAAGGCTTGAATGGTATTCACTGTAACACACAAAACAATATGGTTTAATTCGACCTGGTGGTCAGTATCCTTAGTTGTTATTTATTTTGCAACCATTCTATCCTCCTCATTGATTGATACCATTGTTGCACTAGTCATTGTTATGATCATCCCGACCTTTCTTCTCGACCATTTGTTTCTAATATACCGTGCGGTAGTTTGATTTAGTCTTTAAATTCTTTATGCATCTGTGGTCGAATGTTGTGTTGTTCGACAAATTCCACACCATTTTGGTTTTACATTGTCAACATTGTAGGGGAAGTCTGTAGTCAAGTGAGGCTCAAATCTTTCACAGATGCCACACAAATATGTCGTCTGCATCATCTGGAAGTGTTTTGGTTGTAGTTCTTCTGGAAATATCCTTAGGATCTCTTCTAGTTGTTTCATTTCCCATTGGTATGCATTGGAGTCATTGTGGTATCTTCTTCTTTCATCATAGGGGAAAGTATCTCTTGTATGTCCTTCTCGAGAGCATGTGGTACACTACAGGTCATTGCAACTTAATGTAAGATGCTACAATGATTTCTCTATAGTTCTAATTTTTTCTTCAATTCGTTTGTTGATGGTTCTAGTCCAATAATGTGAATTCGATTCGACTCTCAAATATTTCTTCAAGACGTCATCATAAAATATATATTTGTGTATTAGTAGTGGTGTCTTGATTCTTTGTTGGAGTCCTTTTACAAAAAAATGTATCACTAGTGCAAGGTCCATCTTAGCTGGAATCTGACTGAGGATATCTATAAATATTTTGTCATATTATCATACAGATTCTCCTATTCTTTGCTTGATCTACTTTAATTTATGTCCATCCAGGTGCTTGGTGTCGTCAGTTTTGAAGAATTCTAGAAAGTTATCTTTTATTTGCTTCTTTGTCTTTGGACATTCTTCAAGAAACTTCATGTACCATGTAAGTTCTCTATTTGTAATTCCTCTTGCAAACTGGGAAATCTGTTGGTTCTTGTCATCAATAAGGTTAGATTTTCGAAGGGATTCACATACAAACTAGTGTTTCTTAGTGTCACCATCCCCTTCAAAAATAGGAGTATTAACTGGAAAACGAAAAGCCATATTGCTAGATTTACAATTTTTAATACTTACCAAGGCAAACTAACTAGCTAACTGACTTACTATTTGACACTTACTATTGACTTATTGTGATTGAGACCGATTCCATGACAACTGTACTTATTCTACAGACTCATCTTCACTAGGTCGGCTCTCCGACGGGTTTGTCACTTCAATCAATAATGTTGCTAGCAGGGGGGTACCTCCATACGTTTTCAATAAAATAAGTTAAAACGATGTCTATTGAATTCAGGTGTGAAGGTAATCCAATTACCATGTTTTGGATGTTGAATCATCATCCTATCTGCAATTTGTCCACACTGGTCTAATCGATTCCATATGCTACTATCGCTTGGTTCGAGTCCCATGTCACACTCGATTTTTGTCTAATAATTGGCCCGGTCGTCAATATCATGGGTACAAAGTCAACAAGTGTCGAGGCATCTGGGATTGTACTACACAACGTTTGTGGGGTCAACACCATCACATGTGACCGATATTTGGGTATCATTACCTCACCTTCTTTCTCATTTGGTCGAATTTCCCTCGACTCACCCAACTTCTTTATGCTTATTTTTGTATGTAATGGACTAGCAATCTCTCTTAGATGCTCTTGTCATCTGCACCTCTTTTCTCGTTCTATTTTCTGTATATTTGTTATTTGTTTGTGAGTGGATGGGCACTTATCTGATCGGAAAGGACTTTAAATTTTGCAGGGCTTCATTCTTTTCTTCTTTCATCGACTAGCCTCATTCTTTTATTCAGAACACATGGTCGTAGAACCCCCCCATTACCGACCTGGACCTTATTGTTCGACGAAGGTGGGTTCAACGGCGGTATTCATTTACTTAAGAAATATTCCCAGTATTGTTCGTTAACAAAATGCTACCTCTCTTTTTGTTGCTTCTTCCAATCTAATGAAGCAGGTTCAACTAACGGCGAGCATGGTTCAACTATATGTATGACTCCGTTTTCAATCAAAAATTTATATCTCAAGATCGGTATAGAACATAGGAACCCTTCGTGAAGGTGAGTGCAGAATTTTGTTGGACTTCGTCAGCAGATGATCTCTCTTCTATAGCTTGTTCTTCATAGAAATCTTGGCATATCTTCTCGAGCCACTCATATAAATTCATTCTTCCTCCACTGTAAATCGTGTGCATTAGTAGTCTTTCATTTTGAGTTTTCAATTTGGTCATAAATGATGTCCAAGAATTTCTTTATTTCACGGGGCACAACCTCCATGAAATTTTCATAGGACTTAGTGAAGCACTTTGCCCTTGCCTTTGAAATTGTTAGCTTGTTCCACCTTGCATAATTATTGATGTAGTTCACTATTTTCTTCTCCCACCACTCCCGAATCTCTCTTTTAGTTAACATCTAAACGTGCTTGTTATTTCATCAAAATTACATACTACTAGCAACAGAACCAACGTTGTAGTCTCAGGAATCACATAGGTTACTAGTAGCAAATTATATATATATAAGATCACATGAGTACATAACATACAAGAACACAACAAAAGAGTAAGCCTGGGACAATAACAACAAGCCTTTGTATTAACAGAGATAAAATAATGTACAAAAACGTCTCTTAGATTCATGGCTCAACATCCTATATATAATGTTTACAAGTAGTTATTTAGTTATAATTGTTAGTTTGGTCGGCTAATTGACTGACTAGACCGACTCGACCATGGTCAGCTGTAGGACCTAGTCTGTCAATCGACTACGCTCCTCCAATAGGGAGGAAAAGTGAATATGGGTTCACTTGAAAGGGAAAACACTAATGGATAAATCTAAAAATTAAATTACCGATTATCTTTAATATGGCTTAGATAGTTGGGGTGTGAGGTGTGAGGGGGAGGGGAAGTCTCTTCAATCTTGAAATCATAGGGGACTCAACCATTATCATAAGGGGAAGTTGTCATCATAGTGGACTCAACCATTATCATAAGATCACTCTTGAGGGTAAGCCTATCAATGAACCAAGAGTAGTTAGATTAAAGGGAAAAATTGACACAAAATTGAAGGAGGATGAAATTTTTGTCTAAAGAAAGGGGTACTACATGATCCCCATCCTCCTCCCTTGAACTTGGGCTTGATTGGTTCTTAGGATACTCATGCCATCCTAGATTCCCCTCCATGCATTAACGAGATAAATCTTCTTCCATCAATTTGGTATCCTTGAACCAAGTAGAGGATATAGGGCCATAATTGCTTGCACCCATTCTTATCTCATCATTCCCTCACTCTAATGGTAGATACTATCTGAGACAATTCTTTGCTTATTCTCTTGAACATTGTTTTTGGCATCTTACTCTAACATTTTCATTATTCACCTTCTATAACATGGTAAATTGTAAAAGAGCCTTCATTAAATGGTGGCTTCAAATAGAATGTTGAGCATTTGTAACAAGGTTTAGTATGAACATTGTCTATTTGGGGCAATTCTAGTTGTATGGAGAAGGAAGGTAGAGACACAACAACCTTGCTCACCAATTCCTTTTGGCTATTTTAGGAGAGTGTGGGGCCCAAGGATATTTGAAAGGAGAATGCAAGTGCAAAAAAAGGACTCCATAACTATGAGAAGGATCCCATAGTTCAAACCATTTTGTAGTGACATGAATGTCAGTTTTATGATTTGTGTCTAATATTCATAATTGATAACATATGAATAAAAAATATTTATTTCAAAATAAATTTAGGTTTTAAACCATGATGTATTTAATAATATTGATAAAGATCATAAAATTATTATATAATTTTTAGTAATTATTAAAATTATAAAAATAGTTTTTGAAAATTTTAAATGCTTTTATAATATATCATTTGTGAACTTTTGGTTAGATATCAATAGTAAAATTTAGATGAAATAAATATTATCCATAAGTTTATAACATTCATTTTTAGTAGTTTTACAACAAGGATGAGATCAAATTTGTTTATTGAAACTTTGAATAAAATGAGAAAGAACTAATTGGTTTTCTTTAACATTTTGTTTTTATGATTAAAAAGATGGAAAAGAGCAAGTTTCCTCATTCTTTTTATGGTTGATAAGTTAACAAGTCATGAAGATAGACAATGTTACAAATATTTTGGATTTAAATATATTGTTATAAGATATTCTAAGAGATTACATTTAACCCTCTACAAAGATGGAAAATTCTTTTTCTCCATGGCAACTTTGGATTTGTCCAATGCCTAGTTTCACTATGGAGCGATTAAGAGTTATATA
>NWUY0303892714.1:0-10900 GCA_004151065.3 Larix sibirica
CACAATTCGAAACCATTTGGGGTCATTTGGGACACTTTGGGGTTTCACTAGTCCAAGGTTCAAAAATTGGCCAGGATAAATTACATGCCATAACTAATAAATCATTAAGTTAATAGAATATACCATTGTTTGCAACCATAGTTGCTCCATCTCCAAATTCTGACGGAACTCGGTGATGAATTCCTCCGTTGATTTATCAACATCATCTCCATATCGATCGGTGTTTGTTCTAAGTTTCTGGGAAGGAGTATTATCTGCGCTGCTAATTCGGCTTGCAATATTTGTATGTACTATTGATTGACCAGTTGTAATTAGTTCTGCTTGTACTGAAGAACAAGACGACATGGAGGTCGACATCAAAGAACGAAATTTCCTTTCACATCTCAAATTTTTAGCGAAGAAGAGATTGATAACGTTAGACAATGGTGGCGCTAACGAGAATGGATATTTACATGAGCTAACGCTGTGACTGTCGTGAGAGTACTGAACAGTTATATGTCTGTCTTGAATTTTTAACGACGAGGAATGATATAAATCAATATAGATGGTCATGAAATTGTTTCTTTTATGTATTAAACATGAATTAGCACCAAAAATGCATAATACTTGCTTAAATAAAATATTTTAAAGAAAAGTGTGATAAAAAATAATAGCAACATTATAAAAACACAACATAATATAAATCTTACTTCTTTCTTTATGTTATTGTCATTGGTATTTAAAAGTTAAAAGCACTCCTCTAACTTGTTAAATATAACAAGAGAAAACACTGTAATGGCACTAAGTCCCTGCCTATGTTGTGAGCAAAGAGATTGAAGTGGAAAACAATATAAGAGGTAGGTTTTCTTTTACTGAGGTGTTCAAGGAGAACGAGAGTACCATTTTGTGTTGCATCTTGGCGTGGTCATATCCCATAACCCGAATGCTTGTCGGAGGAAATAAAGATAGGATTTTTGATGAAGTTGGTGGCAAGTGTTGCTTCTTTGATGTTATGTGGCGAAGCCTTGAAATTGGCAGAGCAATTGGATGCCACTGCCAAGGTAGATCCTAATTATGAAGCTAGGTACTTGGAGAACATGGCCATTATATAAGATATGAAATTTGGGTTTCTCCAAAACAGTTGAGAATGATCTTTAATAACAAATCCCTAAAAAGAGGAGGATATCGATGGTTATATGGATAACAAAGGCACATGTTCAATGGGAATTTTACAAAAAATTAAAATGGCAAGTTCGTATTATTGGAATGGATGGAGATATTAGAGTATTATAAGATTAAAGAGTAAATGGTGAGTTCTTGTTGGGGTGCTAACTCACAAAGCTCTTGTTGAAAATGTAAGCTTGACTGCAATCAATAAGGAGCCGTCCAACCACATATTAGAAACCACCGACCAAAAACTGCCCAACCATCCAACTGTCCAACCATCGTCTAGTTGAATCACCCATCCAACTTCACCGTCCAACAACCAAAACTACAGTAACCAGATATTTGTGAGAACTATTGCATTTCACCACTGTAAATAGACTATCTCAGATCTACATAAGGTAGAGCTGTGGGTGTAACTTCTTCTACTTAATAATATACTGAGAAACAACTCATATTTTTCTACCTGATTGCATTTTTTATTTCTTCTTTTAGTTTTTCTCTTGCATCCTTTATCTACAATTTGGTATCAGAGCTTGGTTGTAGAAGTGCAGAATCTGGTTGTGGAAGAACAAAATTTGGTTGTGGAGGAGCAAACTATTTTTGGATATTGTTGATGGTGAATGCAAATGTAAAACATGTAATTTGTTGTGCAAATGGTGATGAAATTGCTGCAAATAATTTGTATATTTGTAACTTTGAGTCTCTTGCTTTTGGTCCACTGATGTTTGAAGGCAGTTTGTTGTTTTTGGTTCACCCGTGCTTCATGGTTTAATTATAATTTTATTAAAGGGTTCTTGGGACATAGAAAATCCTTTTCATATGGTGCTTTAATCAGTTTGCATTGGTTATGCCAAGTGTGTGTTAACAAAGTATTGTGAAAATTGTTGTATCTTCTTGAAAATAGTTGAGTATGGCGGGTGTGAGTAGCAATAGCAGTAGTGATGTTTGTTGTCATTGGTTGAGCGTGTGCTCCCACGGATTGAGCAACTTGGCACTCTCATTGTAGTTTTTGTTTGTGCTTTTATTGGTCGAAGAAAATACTGCTGTTTAGGGAGAATTGAATTGCATGCAGCTAAAGGTTGAAATCGAAGGGCCATAGGCAATAGAAGAAGTTGATTTTGTGTTGGTGTTCCCTTGAATAGAGGCTGATCCGCTAAAAGGAAGATATCCTTTATTGTTTTAGTGGTTGAATGTTCCCATGGTTTAATGGTCAAGCAAATTGGAAGTCATGTGCTCCCATGGTGTAGTGGTTGAACCAACTTGTGTTTATCCCGTGTGTTGTAGCCAAAGCTCCTCATATTTGAGTTGGGTGGCCACAGATGAAAATTTGTGAAGGATGAAGCCTGAAGATGAGCAGAAGCTTAGGGTATTTGATAGTTGTAGCTGTGTTTGATGAAAAGGACCCAACACAATATAAAATGGAAATTGAAAATGAGCCTAAATATGATGATGAATGCCTTAGTAAAGAAGTGTTGATTGCAGTTGAGATGGAAATGAAGCTAATAAATATTTTGTTGGCTAATAGAGATAACTTGCTTGGACATGAAAACCAAGTGGATGAGAATCCAACTGATATTGCAATTGATGAAGAATTTGTTTATGTTCCCTCCAGTACAAAATTTGAAGCAACTGAAGCAAAAAACATTGATTTTGATGTAGAATTGAAGTATATTGTTGATTGGCTTGAAAATCCCAAGAATGTTGATGATGTTAATTGCTTTGTTGATGAATACTACACCATAGTTGCAGAGTTTGAAAACTTGGAAGAGAAACCTGTTGTGATGTACCCAATTTCCACAATGAATTTTTAGGAAATGAGGTATGAATTTGTTTCTTAAACATCATCCAAGTGGCCAAATACATTAGTGCCATCTTTACATGTCACGATAGCTGATTGATAAAGTGCATTTATTTGTTATTAAGTTCTAATATCCTTTATCATGGAACAACTTAAGACTCCTATCTTTCAAGGTCATATAATAACATTTGGAAGTGTCTTAGTTAATCTTTATTAATGACTTAATATTTAACCATAATCCTCATCAAAATTTAGTCACTAGCATAAGGTCTTGACAATTAATTAGACTTATCCATTTAATCATCTTAGGAGTATGGATACCCATGACTATAGTAGTCTTTTACACTAAATGTGTAATCCCTTACTTTGTGTAACATTTTCACTTTAATGTAGCTGATAGTATAAGTACATCTTATATTCAAACTTAATTGATATTAATAACAAAATTCAAATAATCTTTGCTCACCTAACTATGCATGGGAAGATTTATAATCATTGACCATAATTTTAACTTACCAATTAAATTCTTTAATTCTTAGTTATCACTCAAATCCTCTTCCAACATGGTTAATGCCATGACAAGTATTTTTACTAGTGTATTCAAGTATTAAGAGTAATATAGATCAAGTAACCTTAGTTCTTTTAAGATCATATTATCCTTGAAGCATTCTAGGATACTACTAAATCCAAGAGTACAATTTCATTTATCATGATGATAACAATAAATTCTCTTTAAGTTAACTTTTACTTTCAAGAGAACACACTCCTATCTTTCTAAAAGGGTTCCAACAACATAACAATTATTAATATACTACTATAAGGACATCTCCTTAGCATTGCATCCTTTTATGCCTCTTTCTAACATTATGTTGATTTAATATCAATTCCATAATTCTTTTATGTTTATTGTAATATATGAAACCACTCATCGTTAGGGATATAGTTAAATACATCTATGTTTGAAAGGGTCCACTATACACATGTATATATTGATGTCTTAAGCAAAGCTTTGTTTAGCCTTTAAGAGACATTCACACTTGTTAAATAAATACCCAATTCATACCTTCTTGAAGTCTTGTTTAGCCTTTAAGAGACATTCACACTTGTTAAATAAATACCCAATTCATACCTTCTTGAAGTCTAAGAGAACTAGATAATCAAATAATTATTACTCGTAGATATCTAAAAAGTATTAACAACTTTCTCAAGAATACTACAAACTCATATAAAGATAGAACAATTATAAGCTTGTATCCACTCAAATAACTCATCATAAGAAAAATAAATCTTTATAGGAATTGGCATCAATTAACAATTTGATCATGACAACATATGAGTAACTTATCTGAATCAAGTAAAAATGGTGACTGAAAGCTTGACTGAAATGTTCCACCTAACTTTTTGGCTCTCTGTCTGGCCTATATTCTTTCCGCTGAGAGGCTACCCCCGAGCTAGGCAACAAATCCACTAGGTAGAGATTTTACTTCACCGAGAACCCTACCACTCTCTTACATTTCAAGAGGCTACGATTGTGTCTTTAGTCACACATTAAGCATATATAACTTACATAAATAATAATAGCCTATTGTAATTGACACAATGCGGTTGGCGCTTTTACCCTTCCTTCATCCAAACCTTTACAAAATGTAATATGATTAAAACACAAAGTACAATCAACTCATTCCAACTAGAACTAGGTCAGCGCCCTCGTGGCTCCCTTTAGCACAACTTAGCTATGCACCTTACTTTATGCATAGAGGGGTTTTCCCCCCATTTCATCTAACACATACTTAAATTTATATATATCCAATAAAACATAAAGGGATACGCCCTCTCACCAGCTACGCAATAATAATATAAATTTAAAATAGAAGCTTAGAGGGCTACGCCCTCTCTTGGTTTCATATATTTTAACTTCATCACACTTCATAAATCTCTAAACAATCCATAGATAACCAATGGAACCTCTCTCTTTATAGAGAGGTGGTCTCTCTACAAATTATTAACCCATACGAACCAACTGTCAATTTAAAGTTAAAAGGAAGATTATACCAAGTGTGTAACGCTCTTCCTTTGGTTGTATCTACAACGAATTTCTAGATATAAGCTGCCAGGGAGGTCACGCTCTTCCTTTGGTTGTATCTACAACAAATTTCTAGACATAAGCTGTCAGGGAAGACCTCAAGCTAAATGGCAATCCAATAAATGATTATATAGGTATGTAAGTATGCAAGCCTAGGCAAGTGGCAGCGCCCTTCACTAGCAACGTTAGTAAGATGTGACTTCATTTAACACACTTCAAATGGTAAACAACCATAAGACTAGTGAGGACTTTCTTAATGAAATCTCAATAACAAAAGCAATAAATAAATAGTTAATTAAAAATAGAGACCCAATGCAAATCAAAAGTGTCGAAACTGAAATTCTGATCACTTATTTTTCTTGGATTCCCCAAGTAGTTACGCCCTCCTCCAAAATATGCTATAACAAGTCAGGATATAAAAACTCTTAACTAAGGTTAATTATTCCACTATTATATTAATAATGGTTCAAAGATTATAATTCTATTTGTTATTCGTTTATATATATTATAATATAATACATTATATTATATTTATATTTACATATATGTGTCACCAAAATCGAATCTAAGGAGGAAAAGACATATATTTGTAATGATAATTTTTATAATATTATCTTTCTCCCTTCTTATACTCAAGGTGACAATAATGTTGTCTCTTAAAATGAGGAAGACTTGACTTCTTTTTAATAGAAGTATTAATGATATTTATCTTGACTCTTTGTTGAACTTAAGATATTAATAATATTTAACAATATTATGTAGTTTTACTTACGATCATTTAATAATCCTTGCTTTATGTTATTAAATAAGTTATAAGAGTTCAATATTATCTTACGATAGATGATTACTCTTTAAAATGAAAACTTATAAACTTAGACCCTCAAGTGAACATTCACAATTCACTCTTCTTCAGTGACCGAAACACTAAGATGACACCGGTCATCAGAAACTTAGATCCTTACGACTTCCTAGTCATTCACCTCTCCCCCTAGTGGATTCATTTGCCCCCATAATTTAGTTGGGTCAAGCCCTTTTGTCTCCTAAGTCTAAAAATTCAAATTACAACTTAGGAAAAACAAAAATACTTACAAGGTTTACTGGTGGGGCCTTGGCCTTGAGCTCCACGCTAGGAACTAGTACACTGTGCGTTTACATTTGTGTTTCTGTTACAGATGAATTCATGGTAACAGAGGGATATTAAACTTGTTGACAACATTCTTCTATTTTGGAATCTTGAAGAAATCAGTTGGTAGATGCCATTAAATATTTTAACGATGTTGATGGAAGAATCAAGTTGAAATAACCTGAGCAAATGTCAAGGATGACAAGAAAAGTGAAGATGATGATGCCAAAGTACTCCTGATACAAGGTTTGGCATCGAAAAAGATGAAAAGGCACAAACAAGTTTAAGTTTCCATAATTATGTGTTTTTTGAATAGTATTAAATTTTTGTAAGCCTAACTAAGACTGAGACCGGTAGGCATGCTTGTCAATTGAATTTTGAAAATTGATGTTTTCTACGTGGTTTAAAATTAAGGAAAAGGGTTGGAATTAATTTCCAACCACCATCTTAATCACTGAATATGGCCGACAATAGCGAATTAATCACCTCCATTTTGTATATTGAATGTATATTGATACGTGGCTTCCTATGATGCATATTGCATCCTCTCATGATTGAGTAGATCGAGGTGAGGTTTAGATCCATTGGAATTTAGTGGATTCATCGAATCCATCTTATAACTTGGCAACAGATCACAATTTTTGTGAAGTTTCCCGATGAGGTCTGTCATGCATTGGGTTTACTGGCAGTTTGAATTCTCATGTATTATTATCGTTAATGGAAAAGAATTTTCCTGGGCGTTTTCCCACCTTATGTTTTCCATTGCATCCTCCCGCATTTTCCTTCTTACGAAATAAACACATGACTAATAACTACCGCAAGCACTTTTTTCATGAGTCGAATTCATTTGTCTTTTCATTTAGTTTTAAAGATGTCATAAACAAATAAATTATAGTATTTTAAATTATAATATGGATCACAAATGATTGAATTCAAAAACATAAGTAATAATAATGTCAATGTAGGAGTTCCCAAGACACTTAGGAAAAACACCTTAATCAATAATGTCAATGCAGAAGTTCCCAAGATATCTTAGGAAGTTGCATATGAATAGTAAGAAGTCCAAGGAATTCATAGCATGACTGTTAGGTGACCAATAGGGAAAATAGACAATTTCTCACACAAATATAATGAAGGTAGGCATCAAAGCATACTTTCTCATTAATCATATGCACATATTTATACAATAAGATGACCCTTGGGTTCGTACTCCCAAGATGTCTCTTAGAATCGTCATGATATTTCCTATTCACTCATGACACTTAACATGAATAGTTGCCTAACCCTAAGAATTAGGTTTCCAACAATCCCCCCCTTAATTTGAAGGGGTGTATATGAGTCCAAGAAAAGAGAGTTGAATAACTAGAAGTGGACAGCTACCAAAGGGTGAACATCTCCAATTTGACAATCCAAATTTTCCAAGCAAGCTAGCAAAAGCTAACATCTTCTGCTAAATGTAAGTGCTCTCTGAATTGGTAGTTTTGGATGATCACAAACCAAAACGGATAGCAAAAGCTGATGTATTCTACTATGTGGGTGGTTTAAGGCTCACCACCAACTCTCAAACTTGGCGACAAATCCAGTTCTAGCTTAAAGGTTCTCTCTGGAAATTGGCACAAAGATCAGTGGTTCCTTTGGAAAATGGTGGTTTGGGGACCACCATTTGATGTCTATAAAAAGTTGAATTCTTCTACTAAATGGGTGATTTAAGGCTGCCACAAAATCTAGAGTTCAGTGGAACATGACTCTGACTCTGGTTCAATGTTGCAGCTCTGACTCTAGCTAGGTGGCTCTTTCTCGAGGCTTTAGAAACTGGCACAATATTATGGATATATGCTACTGGGTCAGGATCGCTTGTTCCGACTCGGTCGTTCTCACTCACTTGTTTCTGATTGTTAGTAATACCCTCTATTAAAAATAAGGTGATGAGAAGAGAATGTCTCAACTGCAATATGTGTTAGTTGTGGCTTAGGATCGCTTGTTCCAAATCGATTGAAGAAGGTTGTGATTGATCATGGTCAGATTGATAAGTATTCAAAACTGAAATATTGATTATTGATTCATGATCTCCCCCCCTGTCAGGTACAAGATGAGAAGTAAGAAAATTTTATGCTGCAAGTTGTGTCAGAACTTAAGAATCAACTCGACTCTATGATATGAATGATCTATGTTCTTGGTTTTTGTTGACCATTTCCAAGAAGCGATCCACCCATCTTCAAGTTTCAATATTGTAGGTTTCTTCAGTGTTGAACATCTATCTAAATAATTTTTATGCTTCCCGCAATATTGATAAGGCCCCGGAGATCAAAGCACTACTCTTCTATGTGTCCAATTCACTCATAATGTTGGCACTGATGTTCAACTAGAACATGTGAATATGACTCATCTTGAAGAAATCTAGAACTATGAAATTGGATTGGTCTAGAATAATCTGGAATATGAAGGGTCACATCCCTATCATATCCAATGCATGTTTTGTGTTTGTTGATCCTGATTTCTTCCCAAGTTCTAATGATGGATTTGGAAAAATTATGTTGAACATGAGGGGCTTCATCTTCTGACATTATCTTAGCGTCTTGGTTGTACACTAGAAGCTGATAGGAATCATCTTCATATTCAAAGAGATGGTTGTTTTGAACAAGAACTAGTTCAAAATGCTAATTCCTTTGCTTTACATTGTCTCTTTGGATTTCAAATCCTGTAAATGAGTGATAACAATTTGGAGATTTTCTTTGTCGATTGTGATTGAGTCATCTATAGTAGTAAGTATTAGAGTGCTCAGTAACTCTAATATTTCTTCAATTTGAGACATTATGAGGACCGTGTGAGGCATCCTTGTTCATGTAGGTATAAATTACAATTGAGTCAACCGAGGGCTTCTTGCAACTCCACCCTTTGGAAAAAAATTCAACAAATTCAAACTCAGAAAGGTGTCGGTCTCAACCGAGAATGCACACGTTTACAAACAACTCAACTCATAAAACAATTTGCAAATATAAATGAACGTATATAAATCTCATTTTGCAAGTTTCAATGTAGAATATGAAGTTGAATGGTTTACCTAAGATGATCCACTATGGTGTGAAAACTACTGAGATCAACATGCCTGTGAAATTAATATATTTCTGCTACAATCTGCTTCTCACAATCCTCAAGATCTTGCAGTAACATAGTCTCAAGTTTAGGTTGAGGCTATAATATATAACAAAGTGCTCATTGTCACGGTTCCCCTATAGAAAAAATAGGCTTAAGGTCTTCACAATGATCATAGCTCCATGTAATGTTCACTCCATGTGGTATCACAGTGTAGAGGCAGCTCCATGCTCCAATGCACACGGTATAGAGGAAGCTTCATGATTTTCAACACTAGTTCTCACCAACAGTACGCAACACTAGTCTTAACACATCAATACTGGTCTCTTCAACACAAGTTCACAATGGTCTCGAAAACTGTGGAACCTGTTCTTAAAAAATGACATGGCAGCTCCACACCACTCACGATGCAACACACAACTCTTATGGTGTAGTCATATCTCCCAAGAGAGCTCCTCAACGATCTCTTCATGAGCATGGTCTTCAACAAAAATTACAGCAATATTCCATTGGAATGACACTCTTCCACTAGGCGCGAGGAGAAAAATTAGAGTTACAGTTCCACACGATACCACACTCTACAACTCCACATGATACAACTTTTACCTAGGTGGATTAGGGTTTTAGGCAGGTCAAAAACTAGTCCACACAGAACATTTATCCAACAACGTTCAACACAACAACAGTCATCGCCATCACCCCCGTCGCCACAAGAGAACTCCAAGAGATAGATCCATGCATGTCTCAAATCCAAAGAGAGAATTCACCAGTTCGGTTTTCACACATTCTCAATGCCAACACGAGTTCCAACACAAAGGAGAGAGGCTTCACGTAGCGAGAGAGAATGGTCTCGACCATCAACACTCCAAGTAGTTGTAACAGCTCCACAATGCAGTTGCAATGAGAAACAATCCCACTCAGCTCCTCGACGTAGCAATGAAATGCAGAGAGAGGGCGTTCACCCAATAACAATAGGGTTTCGATCAATGGATAGATATGCTGCAATAGTCTTCACATAGTCTTCACATTCAACATAAGTCACGATATCAATAGAGATTTAGAAATATGTTGCAATAACCTTCACATTCAACACCTTGTAATAGTATTCATATTCAATACGTTGCAATAGTCTTCACATTCAACACTGGTGATATTAGGGTTTTGGGCACAAAAAAAATTGTATGCAGCAGCAGGCACCACGATGGAAGACAGGTTCAACGTAACAGTGGCCAGTCCACTTGACTGCAGAAGGGAGGCATTTTATTCAACGCCCAGGCAAATCTTCATGCTGCATACAACGCAACAACAACAAAAAACTTCAGCTAGCCACATTCAATCTTTAACCAACAAAACATTCGCGTAGCTCGTCTCACCGTGGAGAGGGAGAGCCATGCAAATTTACAGCACCAACACGCACTCTCTTAAAATATTAAGAAAGTAAAGGAGGGAACAATATGGGCATATTAATTGATTCTTATTATTAACCATATGAATATTAAGAAAGTAAAGGAGGGAACAATAATGGGCATATTAATTGCCTTCTTATTATTAACCATATGAATATATAGGAGTACATAACAACAATACTACGATCCAATACCATGGAACATATAATACTATGGGACATCAAAGTGTCCTAGTCAAACTAACCAACTAA
>NWUY0303892738.1:354-10902 GCA_004151065.3 Larix sibirica
GAGGAAACAAGTGTCTCAAGGGTGTGCTTCTACATTCCAAGGGCACATGGTAGTCCTATGCAAAAACAAGTTGCAAAAAAGGAACCAAACCAATTGTGTACCCTTGTTAGGATGTTTCCTCCGAGGATAAATGCCAATGAACAAGAGCAAAGGTATATAATGACAAGAAGAAAAATTAACTACATTGGCGAGGAAGCAAAATAAGCAACAAGAAGTGGAGCAGTAGGCACAAATGTGCAAGCGGGTATTGTAACAAATGTTGATGTAAACTTGACAAAATTTTGAGATCCCATTAGGAAATGGCCATGATGTGATGAAAATACAACTATGAGGTTTTCAACTCAAAGTCATGGAGGGACTAAAAAGGATTCTCAATCCTAGATAAAAATCGTAGCATGTGTGCTAAATGGCAAGTAAGGTGCTAGCTAGAGAAGCCTATAAAGAGTAGGCACTACACGTTTGCAATGAATGGTTAGGGTGTGTCTCAAATTGATGGGATTGACCTTAATAAGGCTTAACGATGGAATGGCTTCAGGGAACAAAATGAAAAATGCATGGTGAACTACCACTATATGCCAATTTTGAAAATTTTGCACCTCAAGGACTTGGATACATTGAACACCATATCGTTAATTCTAAACAATGAATATTTGAGCCCAATGTTAGAAACCATGTAAAAATGACTCCAGTATGCATAAAAGAACTTGGAAAATGAGTTTTGAAAAGTTTTATTTGTCAATAAAGTAAGCATTATAATAGAGGTGAGGCTAAAAAATGGGCAAAAAGTAAAAAGAGTTGTCATTTTACCATTTTAACTTGTGTGATTTTTGCTCTTGTGGAGAAGAGAAAAACTTGGCCATGACTCAAAATAGAATGAAACAACAGGTGGATCAACATCGCTCAGAGCATTCATTTGCAGAAGGGGATCAAGTGTTTCTTTGCCTTCAACCTTATAAATAGACATCATTAAAAAATAATCTTACCCAAAAATTGTCCCCGAAGTTCTATGGACCTTACAAGATCATATGACACATTAGACATGTGGCTTACAAGCTAGCTCTTCCAAATCAATCCAAGGTATACTCGACCTTTCATGTATCTTTCCTAAAAAAATAGGTGGGATCTGATTGTAAAGTATAGACCAAGTTACCATAACTTGATGAGGAAGACTCCATTTGGCTCTAGTTGATAGCAGTATTAGATGTTAGGGAATGTTAATTAAGTAGATGTACCAACAAATAAGTCTTGATCCAGTGGAAAGATATGAAACTAGAATATGCCACATGGGAACTAGAAGGGGTTCTGCAGCAATTTCCTCACCTCCAGTCTAGAGGACAAGATTTCTTTTGAAGGGGGAGGGCATGTTAGGGTCCTACCCTAACCCCCTTAACCTTAGACTACATGGGAGTTAGTCAAATAATGTATGCGACCATTCCTTGGCCAAGTAGTTAGTAATGGATAATTAATGTAAAAAAGGTCCATGTGCTAATTAATTCCCACTAAGTAAGGGTTTATGTCCACTAAGCAGTTAGGATTTTGGCTATTGAAAGCATATTTAAGGAGTTTTGAGGCTATGGATTGTTTTGTCAATAAATATTGTATTGGAGCTTTGCTCAAGTGAAATGTCACCCAACCTTAAGAGGCGAGTGAACATTGTTTCTTGAGTTGATTTTCATAATACAAGAGTTAATTATGCCTTAGATTTCTTATCTATTTCCTTTGATTAACTAAATCTCCATTATAAATTCTAGTATTTATATCATTTATCAATGTTTATCTTGTGAATGGTTCTAAGTTTCAGGGTTAAGAGCACCACATAATTTTAATGATTTTGGTGAAGAAGAGAAAGATTTACCATTGTTACATGTTGTTTAAGACTTAGTGCCATATGCTTAGTTTGAGTTGGAGTATGATACCATATTGCAAAGGAAGCTTCAAGAAACCCATATAGGCAAGCAAGAGTTGTTGAGAGTTGGTCTAAAATACAAAGTTCCTACAAAAGAAAAATAGTTCTAGTTGTAGGAAGTAAACAACAAGTGTCCTCATCTTCTTCAAGACTGATAAGTTTCTTAGGGACCAAAAATATTCAAAATGGAGAGGTATTCTTTGAAATTGGATGAGAGTATAGAGAAGAGGCCTATGAACAACATATAAATTCCAAATTAGATTGATTAGTTCAAAAGGATTCAAGTTTAAGGCTTTCAAGACATATTGACAAGAGATTATTAACAAGTAGGTTTTCGACAAAGCATACACATTGTTTATGGATACATTGTTGGCGAGGCACATTGTCAATGGAAGTGTTGTCCATAAGTGTTTTTCCAATGAGGTTATTGTTAATGGATACATTGTTGACGAGGCACATTGTTGATGAGATCATTGTCGATCAATGAACTATGATAGGTAGGTTGCCAATGGGCATGAAAACAATGGATGCATTTGTCAGTGAAGATGTTGTTAAGGATTACCGATAAGTCAATCCATTCATAACAAATCATTTATGGCTACGAATAGACTTGCAACTAATTCTTGGAGAAGGCTTATTTAATGGAGAATTGCAAATACATAATGGATTCAAGGTTTTGTCATTGCTGTAGTTGTTCTTAAGATTACTTTGGAGAACCATTTGGTAGGTTGAAGTGTAGAAGATAATGGGGGCAAGGACCAAACTATATTATCATGGGAGAAATAACTTGGTTAGCCTAGGAAAGTTCTATACATAGTGAAAAGGTTGCCATGGTAATTCTAGGCGAATTCTAGCAATTGGAAAGGGCCTAAGACCAAAGTTGTAAACATTACCAAATTGCATCTTAATGATGATTGGAGTTTATTTCACATAAGCTTTTCGAGTTAAAAAGTTACTAGTGTATTGTATAAAAATTTAAGTACATTTTCTTTCATTATTTCCTATTATTATATTTAAATGGAATAGAAGTTTAAATAAATTGTACAATTATGATGGACCAACTATAATATACATCATATAAAATCTAAATAATTAATTTTTATAAATAATTTTAAGAACATATTTTTTCAATTAAAATAAAGTCAATCTATAAATATTTAGAAAAAAATGAAACTCTTATGATTGAAAATAGAAAAGATACCCATGTTAAGTGTCTAAAAACCATAAAACTTCATATTTATAATTAAAAAAAACAAACATTGAGACATCTTAAACTTAAGCTTTATATAATGTTTTTTGACATCCAAATCTGTTTTAAGTATTTTTTCCTTTTTAAAAAACATGCAATCTTATTTTACATCCAAATATGTTTTCGTCTTGCCATCCAGTTCCATGATATGTTGAGAGGAATCTAGAGTGCCCATAGATTCAAGTCTATAATCTTGCTTACGTTCACTAAAGGCTCGTTGAAATTGACACAAATCTGTGACTGGCTACCGCAAAATCTTGATCGCTAGCATTATTGAAGTAGTGGACTGTGGAGCATTCGAACTGCATTGTAGCTTGTGACAAACACTGCCCAGGTCAGGTCAGGATTGTCAACTTCTCTCTCTGTACCAAATTGTTTTGATCTCATCGCATCTCCTGGTTTGCTGGAAAAAATCACCGGATTTAGTTAGTAATTGTAAGTACTCTGCCCTTAACTGATTGTTTTATGCAATTTCGGTTTGTTCTATCGAATTAGACTGCTATGTTCTTGATTTTTCTTTCTGTGCTTTTTTGTTTTCTGAAGAGGGCCTAAGTCCATCAATAGTGAGTGCTACCATTTCATCATCTCTTGGGTGTAATTTTGTTATAAAGGAGTATGATAATTTGCAGTATTTAAAGCAAGTTTTGGATAATTGCCCCTGTTTTGTGGTTCCCCCAGTCCCGCTAAAATTTCTCAGATTTGAATAAAGCATTAGCTGTGATTGTTTTGAATAGAATTGAGAAAAACCCATTTCCTAAATTTGATGGTCTTCGGTATTCCTGTGGGTGAAGGATTTTCTCTGCAGGGCTTACTGTTAGATGGGTTTATGTCCGCGCTGTTGCAAAAGGTGACCGATGTATCTCACAGGCAAAAAAAAATTAATGCAGGCAGGCTTAGTGCAGCACTACAGACCCATATTTTATTATGAGATTAATATAGAGACTAGAATCCAAAATCGATTGATAGAAATATCGAAGAGACTAGTAAAGTGAATCCTTTAGCAGAAATGTTGTTTCCAACTCATATTCCCTACTGGGTTTCCTGAAAATTCTTAAGACTGTCTCTTATTGATAAGATTTGGGAAGAAAGAATAATGGGAGAGGGGGGTTACAAGAGGGAATTCAGATTCTGTATTGATAGGGGTGGAATGTTTACTGATGTTTATGCGGAGGTTCCTGGCGAGCCGAATTCTCGAGTTATTAGGCTTCTCTCGGTGGATCGTGCCAATTATGAGGATGCACCTACGGAGGGAATAAGAAGAATACTAGAGGAGGTCACAGGGAAGAAGATTCCCCGGTCGGATAAGATACCTACATATCCAATAGAATGGATTAGGATGGGCACAACTGTTGCCACCAATGCACTGTTGGAGAGAAAGGGAGTGCGTTTAGCTTTGTGTGTGACGAAAGGATTCAAGGATTTGCTTCAGATAGGCAACCAGTCTCGACCGAAGATATTTGACCTAACTATTGCGAAGCCTTTACCCCTGTTTGAAGAAGTAATAGAGGTGGAGGAAAGAGTTCAGCTTGCTTTGGATGGAGAAGTGGCAAGTGAAAGGGTTGTAAAAGGTGTATCTGGTGAATTGGTAGAGGTTGTTGGACGAGGAAGCACTGAAGCCTCTTCTAGAAGGATTATTGAAGAACGGCATAATGAGCATAGCTGTGGTGTTTATTCATTCTTACATCTACCCAGCTCATGAATTGGCTGTAGAACGCCTGGCAAAGGCTCTAGGGTTTAAGCAGGTGTCCTTGTCATCGGCACTTACCCCAATGGTGCGAGTTGTTCCACGAGGATTGACTGCTACTGTGGATGCATATTTAACTCCAGTTATCAAAGACTATTTATCAGGTTTTCTATCAGGATTTGACGAAGAATTGGACAAAGTCAATGTTTTGTTTATGCAGTCTGATGGAGGACTTACACCAGAGAACAGATTTTCAGGTCACAAGGCAATCTTGTCTGGTCCTGCAGGAGGGGTTGTTGGTTATGCTAGAACTAAATTTGGCATTGAAACAGAATATCCTCTAATTGGCTTTGACATGGGGGGCACCTCAACCGATGTCAGCCGCTATGCAGGATCTTATGAACAAGTACTAGAGACCCAAACCGCAGGTGTGATCATTCAGGCACCACAGCTTGACATTAATACAGTTGCTGCAGGTGGAGGCTCAAAGCTGAAATTTCAACTTGGGCTTTCAGGGTTGGACCAGAGTCGGTGGGTGCCCATCCTGGTCCAGTCTGTTACAGAAAAGGTGGGGAATTGGCAGTCACAGATGCAAATTTGCTTCTTGGAAGGGTAATTCCAGAGTACTTCCCTTCCATCTTTGGGCCAAATGAAAATGAGCCATTAGACTTGGGGGCAACAGAGAAGCTTTTTGCAACCTTGCAGATGTAATCAACTCTTATAGAAGAGAGAAAGATCCTTCTTCAAGAGACATGACTGTCGAGGAAATTGCAATTGGATTTATTGATGTGGCTAATGAGGCTATGTGCCGACCTATTCGTGAACTTACCGAGATGAAGGGGCATGAAACAAGGAAACATACTCTTGCATGCTTTGGAGGTGCTGGTCCTCAGCATGCATGTGCAATCGCAAGAGCTTTAGGGATGAGAGAAGTTATTATTCATAGGTATTGTGGTATCCTAAGTGCATATGGCATGGGACTAGCTGATGTTATTGAAGAGGTGCAGGAGCCATATGCTGCTAAGTATGGTTCTGACTCTATGCTTGAGGTGTCAAAACGTTCCAAGGTTTTGGCAGAGCAGGTAAGGCAACAACTGAGGCTTCAAGGCTTTAAAGATGAAAATATACACACAAACTTGTATTTTTATTTGCGTTATGAGGGTACAGACACTGCAATGATGATCAGGACTCCTCAAGATGGGAGCAATAACTATGCTGGAGAATTTGTAAAAAAAATCCGTCGAGAGTATGGATTTGAACTTCAAAAGAGAAATATTCTTATCAGTGATGTGAGAGTGCATGGGGTTGGAGTTACTGACATATTGAAACCTGTGGCAATGGAGAAAACAGTAGGGGAGCCTAAAGCAGAGAAATCTTACCAAGTCTACTTTGGTAATGGATGGCAGGAAACACCAGTATATCTCCTGGAAAATCTTGGCTATGGTCATACGATAAAGGGTCCTGCAATCATCATGAATGGAAACAGTACTCTACTAATAGAGCCTGTTTGCAAAGCAATCATTACAAAGCATGGAAATATTCGAATTGAGATTGGATCTGTTCCAATTAACACTGAGTTGGTGACCAAGGTTGCTGATGTAGTGCGGTTGTCAATATTTAACAACCGTTTTATGGGGATTGCAGAACAGATGGGTCGAACACTTCAAAGAACATCCATTTCCACCAATATCAAGGAACGTCTTGATTTTTCATGTGCACTTTTCAGCCCTGATGGGGGCCTTGTGGCCAATGCACCACATATACCTGTCCACTTGGGTGCAATGTCTAGCACTGTCTGTTGGCAACTCAAGTATTGGGGTGAGAATTTGAAAGAGGGCGATGTATTGGTGACCAATCATCCATGTGCGCGTGGAAGCCATTTACCTGATATAACTGTTATAACACCAGTATTTCGGGATGGGAAACTTATTTTTTTTGTGGCAAGTAGGGGACACCATGCAGATATTGGTGGAATAACGCCTGGCAGCATGCCCCCTCTTTCAAAAACTATATGGGAAGAAGGAGCTTCCTTCAAGGCTTTTAAGTTAGTGGAGCAAGGCATTTTTCAAGAAGAAGGCATCATCAAGCTACTTCAAATGCAGATTTATGATGAATATGGAAGATATACTGATGGTGCTCCCCGCATGATTCCAGGGACCCGGAGACTTGAAGATAACCTATCTGACCTTCGAGCACAGGTAGCTGCGAATCAGCGTGGGATTATCCTTATAGTAGAGCTTATTGAACAGTATTCCTTGGATTTAGTGCAGGCATACATGATGCATGTGCAGACAAATGCAGAGGCTGCTGTGAGGGAAATGTTAAAATCAATTACTGCTAAAGCTGCCAAGGAATCAAAACTAGAAAAGCAGGGATCACTTGTAACTTTAGTAGCAGAAGACTACATGGATGATGGGTCTGTAATACATTTGAAGCTTACCATTGATGAAGATAAGGGAGAAGCATTTTTTGACTTTGAAGGAACTAGTCCAGAGGTATATGGTAATTGGAATGCTCCCGAGGCAGTGACAGCTGCTGCTGTTATATACTGTCTGCGATGTCTCGTGGATGTTGATATTCCTCTTAATCAAGGGTGTCTTATGCCAGTGTCAATTCGCATTCCACCAGGTTCTCTGCTTTCGCCAAGTGAGGAAGCTGCTGTGGTGGGTGGTAATGTGCTTACATCACAGCGGGTGACAGATGTGGTACTAACTGCATTTCAAGCATGTGCTTGCTCACTGGGTTGCACAAACAATCTAACATTTGGTGACAACACATTTGGTTATTATGAAACTGTAGGGGGTGGATGTGGTGCTGGGCCGGGATGGAATGGGACCAGTGGAGTACAATGTTACATGACAAATACACGCATTACAGATCCCGAGATGGTATCCAGTCCTTCTTTATAGATTTGGGCTTAGGGAGAATAGTGGTGGCACTGGTCAATTCAAAGGAGGGGATGGTATTATTCGAGAGATTGAATACCGTTGTCCAATGACACTTAGTATTCTATCAGAAAGACGTGTACATGCACCTAAAGGTTTAATGGGTGGCAAGGATGGAGCTCGTGGACAGAATTTTCTCATCAGAAAAGATGGGCGTAGAGTTTATCTTGGGGGAAAGAACACCGTAGATGTACAATCTGGGGAGATTCTTCAAATTTTAACCCCCGGAGGTGGTGGATGGGGTTGCACTTCTTGATGTTCTTACCATTCATAATTTATAAATAATGTTCTTTTGAATGGTAAGTAGGTATTTGAAATATGGTTGTAGATTTATTTTAACTTTATATTTATTAAATATCAAGAGTGATTCAAAATAATCAAAATAAAATTGAGATACAAATCTCTTGATATTTTAAAAATCCAGAGTTAAGATGGATTTATATCGATATATTCTTAATTTTTTTTAAATATTTTGATTTATAATCATGTATCTTACACATCTCATCCATGATGGACTTATTTTTCAAAAATATTATATTGAGCTGATTTACACTACATGTCATCTACATGTCATCTCCCTCAAGTCTATAGGATACACCTTGCTTCTCACAGTACAATCATATATGCAGTAAAAAAGCAAAGTGAAGAGCATTAATAAAGCACAAATGGTAAAGGGAAATATGGGCAAATGCTCCACAACCATTCAAAGGTACGTTCCAGGAGTTTAATTTCAAACAATTATAAAGGTCAGCATGGAGTTCTATTTCCTATTCTTCTTTCAATTTCTCTTGCTGTTGAAGTAACCCACGGCAGTATTTCTGGAAATAGAGCAGATAGACATTCAGCTACATGCTCCAGATTAATATTTAATGTGGATGGTGAATGTTTCACTAACCATTTTGTAATGTTGTCAAAGTTTGAAGGTAATGCAATAAGAATCATATTTTATTGCTTTCTTTCAGATTTCTCATGCCTTTCGATTCCACTACTGAGAAAACTGAAGCATGAGTGTGGTTACTCTTTTGGTGCAGTGCTTTTCTGTTCTCGTAGACTCTTCTAAAGTTTCTTTGATTCATTTCTGCCATTTTATCTCTGGTTAGTGTTCCACCCCTTGATCTTCTTGAATTTTTCCATCTTTCTCTGTTTTCTTTTACATAATTCATTTTTTCCTATTGGGTTGCAGCTCTCCCTTCCTTCTTTATTACTGTGAATTTGCTTCTATTCTTTCCCATTTATCACTATCATTTTTTATTCTATATACTTTTCCTTGCCTGTCCTTTAAATTCTCTTTTCATCCTTCATTGTATTACTCCAAATCAGGAGCTGCAGATCCTAAACCAAGTAGATTTCACTTCAATATCAGTAGGAACTAGGACCTTGGAACGAGAAGTAGACATAGCTTGTTTATGACGTTAATGTAACTTCATTTATCTGTCGTCATGAGTATCAGAACCAAAGGGTTGCTATTTTAAGCACTGAAATGTCATGGTTGTGTCAAATATCCAAGAAAAAAACATATCGTAAATGAGCTGCCTGTAATTCTCTGAATGCAGGCCCTTAGTAGTTGCAACTTGCAACTTTTCTTGCATTGGATTAATATGCTTAGAACTGCATTTAGCAATTATGCTTGGTTTAAACTTTAAACACAACACATTTTTTAAAACTCTTTTCCCCCTGGCATTATGATTGAGAATCGAGATGATTAAACCATCTGCCTCTCATCTTCATGTCAATTACCAGGCTACCATTTTTAAGGTTGTAAGACATTTGATCTATTGTTGACCTTAGGTATGAATATTCACAAACTATCTGGTTAACATTTATATATTAGACTAACAACATGTCGATTCTGTATTGGAGATTAGAGACGACATAAGAGATCAGTAATGTTTATTGTCCAAGATTATAGAATGGCCAGCAACCTTTTAGGGGCCTACCAAACTATATGATTCTATCTCCAGTGTGTTGTGTGTAAGCATTAAGACTATAGGCCCAGTGTCCTGGCCCATGTGAAATGAATGACATGACACCAAGGCATTTCATAATATAGCACTTAATAAATACTTAAATCAACAGTTAATTTACAAAATTTAAATTGAATTTGACATAAGACCTCATGGTTATAAATGTTTAGATTTCCCTTGGTCTATGTCCATCTAAAAGTTTCTGCAATAAGTAAAATAAATATCATAGAAGTTATCTTGCCCTTTAGATTACACTCCATTACAAAGGTAGACATTGTGCAGAGTCTTTTGGCCATTTCATAAATTCAGATGGGTTATTCATCTCTTTAAATGTTTAGATTTCCCTTGGTCGCTGTCCATTTAAAAATCTCTGCAATAAGTAAAATGAATATCATAGAAGTTATCTTGCCGTTTAAATTACACTCCACTACAAAGGTAGACATTGTAGACATTGTGCAGAGGCTTTTGGCCATCTCATTATTTCACATGGGTTATTCAACTCAAATTTTATTCACCATTTCATAATTAACGGTGAATTTCCCTTCTCGAATGTTAAGGGGAATGTTACCACTGGAAAATGCTAAATCCAATTTGCATTTTCAGAGACATTCTTTTGGCAGTGTTGCACCAGGATGTGTGTTTTGATAGGACAGGTTTATTTTTTCTTTTACAATTTTGGAGTCAAAGCTGCACATGTAGTAGATATTCACGTTTGAAGCCCTTATCTACTTGTTTTCATGTTTGTTCATTGAGGATGTGTCTCACTTTCCCCAAGCAAAGGTTATATATTTGATGCATTA
>NWUY0303892740.1:0-10902 GCA_004151065.3 Larix sibirica
AGGGGTATGCATGCCTTACCAGGTCTTACAGCCACATGCCCTTTTACATGCAAATTTCTCCATTTTTTTCATGTATCTTCATGGTGACTGCGCCATCACCATCCATTGCTTAATCCTCTCGCTTTTCCATGCTCTCTTTCTTGCTCGCCTACTTGCTCATTTTCTGCCATGCTCCTTTTGTACCTACATCCAACCATGTCATTGATTTCCATATAAATAAGAATCCATCTATCGTATTACATGGGTCCTCAACCACTATAACTGCCATTTCTATGGTAATTCTCTTCACATACATGGTTCGTCAATTGCGGTCCCAAAACTGAGATTAAACCATCTCACATTCCTCCCGCAATAGAAGACTCAACCTCTTTGATCCACATCAAGCTAGGCTACGAGTACAAATGCCACCCTTATACCTACCCAATGGTTCACTCCACACTTGATTCATCATCCCTTCTCCGCACATAAAAGGGATACATTTTTTTGTGCTTCTAGCACCTGGGAAAATCAAATTTTCCTATGGCTAAGTTTCATAAAGACCAAGAAAAATATTATTGGGATGTCAGGTACCACCAAACATGCATCCCACACACTTTTAACTCAGGTATAAATTTTTTTAATGCTTTACAATACAAAAATAATAGGAAAATTGTATTTTCAAATATACATGGACAAGAAAGACCCATAAATCCACAAGACATTTTATATAAAAGTCCTTTTAAAACAAATTTTCATAAAAAAGGCTTCCACAAAATTCCTTTGTAGATGTAGACTTTCATCCCCTTTAATGTGGACATTCATTTTCATGAATAATGATGTGCATTTGGTGTTTAAATGACACATTCAAGGCTGAAATTTGACGGGCAAATTGCCCGTCACGAGACGATTTGTCCGTCAAATATAGTTACAAATTACAATAAACCGTCAATGAATAAGCTTAAAATGCATAAAAGGTTTGGTAAAAAGGTTTTAACCATCAAATTTGATGGGTGAGCTTGATTTCAAATTCCAACTTTTGACCTTCTTCCACGCGAATACCTCCAACATTCACCGCAACTAATCTCTCTTCACATGGGCGCACAGGCTCCAAGGCAGCAACGGAACCCACATACTCCACACTGCCCCCGATTCCAACAACGGATTCAAATCTTTTCTTTACACGTCAAAATATCATCTCCTCAAATCTTCATAATTAGCACGACCTCGTCCAGGAACGATCTTCTTCTTTGGAGGCTAGAACAAGTGCATATCAATTCTACATGATTTTCTTTCTTGGTAGCCGCACCCTTCAACATATCAAAATGACCAGGGAATGCGCCCCTATTTCACACAGCCTACAAACTCAAGCTGGGACATTCTCCATGGGCTTAGATCTCTTGTCTTATGCAAGAGTGCTCTTACGCCACTAACACAAATGCATGATCAAATGTACACTACGATTTTGTGGGTCTCCTTCAATAGAAGACATGTTGTAGCTCTATACTTCCATAGACATCATGGCTGGCATGCAATTCCTCACCCATCCTCTCTCTAGTGCATACTTCAAAACCTCATAGGCTTCACAAGCCACATGATATCTTACTGCTCCACACAAGTTGCAACAACTCTCATGAGCTCTTTACGAATGGGAAGGCGATATCACTCATTTCACCTCAAGCTCATATGACCACATTCTTCATGCTCTCTGCACATACGATCTCCCTACCATAGCACATGCACATAACAACACCAATGAGCATAACCAACCAAGCTCTAATACCACTTATTAGAATTTAACCGAGCATATTAAAATATATTTGCAAAAGAAAAATATTACACGGAAGAAACCATACATAGACACATAAATTTACCGTGGAAAACCCCATGTGGAAAAAACCAGCCAATGAAGATCTTCATTTCCTTGGCCAAAATTAGCCAACTAGGACAAGTGAGCTCACATGCTCACCTCCAAGCCACTTTACAATGGAACCTCGTCAATCCTTATAAAGACTTCTTTACCATGTGCTATACCTAAACCACCTTGGACTCATTCCCGATTCAAGGTTAACCCTAACACCTTGTAGGGTCTATTTTCTACTAAACAAGATTAATCTTAAGTTAATGTTGTTGATATTTAACCCTTTTTACTTAGGCTCATGTGTTTGTATAATTCATTATGAAATTAGCCTACATGCATGTCTAGTAATCAATCAAATAAAATACAAATTATGTTTTGAAAAATAAACTATAACAAGACCGATAAACATTTAACTATAATCAAACTAAATGCTCTCATAATTAGAGTTTTAACCACTAAAATTCAATTAAAATTTTCAATTACATAAGTAAAATAATCATAAATTAATCATTGAGTAGTGAGAAAATGATAAAACTTACTTGTTGGAAGACAAGCTTGAATCCAATAGTATTCTTTCAGTAGCAACCAACTTAACAATAAACAACAACAACACCTTTGGATTGCAACAAAATTTGGGGGGACTAGTCTCCTCCCAACCTAATTCCCCAGCAATTGTTGAGGCCCTCAAACCCCCAACAGTTAAGTCTATGCCAAACTATCTCTATCTCGACCCACACAACTCCACCTTCCAAACCCCTTCTCTCCTCCCAATTCACAATCAACCAGACAACAAAAAATATAGTTGAATAGCATAATCAACAACCAACACAAGAGAAATCAACCTCCCCCCTTGGAAAAAACACATGCGTCTCCTTTTATTCATATACTATTAATTAAACTTTTAAATTAATTTGTTGAGTTTTGCATGGGCGACAAGTAGTCACCCATGCACTTAATTATATTTAAGCTCATTAAAACCTCTTAAATGAAATCCTAATATTAATCTTGATGCAAACCCTTTTCCCAATTTTATTAATTAATTAATACTTAATAGTTGACCTTATTAATACATAAGTTAATCATGCTTTTTTTTGTAAATAAAAATTTATATTGCTTAATCAAAAAGGAGTACATGGCCTCATTACATAGGGCCTTGCTGGCATTCAGATAGCACAACAGCCAGATTTTAAATAACCTTCCATACCCTACCATACATTAACCTAAGCAAAATGACTGAATTTGAGACAGACACTAATTGGACCCATTCAGATTGCCACTTGTTCTCCATACACAAAGTTTTATCACATTTCCATAAACTAAAACCTAGACTACTATTTGTCGGTATACAACCGAGACATAGAGAAACAAAACCCAGATTACAAATAGATTGAGGTACGAAGGAGGGCATTCAAAAGGCCTTTGATGATCTCGCACTCGTGAAAGGAAACAGCTTGTGTAGTTGTTTCATCTTGTCGATGCTTGTTTTTTACATATCTCCGGAGGTATCTTCCGCTACAGTTGAGCCTCCCTTTATGGTAGCCTTCCCTGAACCAGTCACACCCACACTTGTAGCACCATCACCAAAGCCCGGAGCAGGGGGGGTAGAATTGAATCCCCATCTTCCTGGACATTATGTCAATCTTCTTGTGAATCAATCGACAATCCTGGTTATGTTCTTTCCATGCCCTCATAGGCTCTTCATCTCCAATTTCCTTATTCACTCATTCCATTAGGATGTGGGAGAGAAGTGCTTTTGTTACCCAATAGGTAACCATTAGCCCATCATAGGCCACCATCCTCCCAGCAGTTGTACCAGGGTCCTTCACCCATTCCGAAACCTCCTCTCCAACCTCCTCGATCATGAGGGCCTTAACTTGTTCCCATAAATTCTTCTCAATTTGCTCAATTTCCTTGTGGATGGTTGGGGGGATTCCGTCTCGAAAGAAACAAGTTGCTTGACAAGCCCGCTTCTGCTCATGAGTCACCCTCGGGGTTTTAAATTCCTTGGAATTCCTTCCCCTCCTCGTTGCCTTCTTCACCATATGAGCCATGACATTTTTCCAAGGGGTTAGTCGATATTACTTACATAGACTTTCCTTATCTAAACACCGTAAAATCTCCAGAACATTGACAATGCGAGGAAATTTGCATTCTGGTTTAGATTTTCCTCCCGTATTTATATCATGTTCAACACTCCAATCCTTAATTTCTTTCATCGCAGTTTTGTCCTACCCATCAAGTCGTGGGATTATCTTTACCTTAAATGCACTACTTCGCATCATATTATAAAATTTTGTCCTCTGGACCAAGACGAGGCCGTATTCTTCCCTCCTCATCATTCCCACAGGGGTGTGCATGCTCATTCATTTGGGCGTTGATTTCATTAGTACCTGTATTTCCATCATGAGTGGGGATATTATTGTTCCAAATGGTGATCGTAAATGCCACGTAGAGCAATACTTGGGTCTCATGAGAATGAGATGTGTCACCTCCTTTCCTGCTCGAAGAGTGAATGTCTTTGGTCACCAGCTGTGAGCATTGAATGGCCCGAGCAACATTATTGTCATCTTGCTTGACGTGGGGAAAGGTCAAAGTGTGAGGTATGGAAAGCAGTGACTCCAGTTTCTCCAGCCTGTAAACCAGCTGCCAACTTTCTGCCACCTTAGATAATCATTGTATGTTCTGCATCCTTTTCTCCATCTGGATGATGATCCTTGAGTCACCTTTAACAATGGTTGGATCCCAAACTTCATGAGTGATCAAATTGAGACCAAAGAGGATGCCTTCAAGTTCTTCTACATTGTTGGTTTCTTTGTCGATGTAGCCAAAATAGATTAGCATAATTTTACCCTCATGGTCCCTTACCACCCCTCCAAAACCTACAGATCCTGGATTACCCTTGGATGCACCATCGAAATTTAACTTGAAATATCCTGTTGGAGGTGGAGACCATAGGTTGGATTGGTCGGGGGAGCAACTTTATTTTTCCTACGGATCCAACCTTGATCGGATTTGCATATGCCCCATTCTTCAAGGATTTTTTTTTTAATATCCATCCTCCTAGTCCATTTCCTCCCATTGGGTGGTTTTAATAGTCTCTTGTATGTGATTCTCGACCTTGGTCCATGCATCTTTGAGGGAGGTGTGCATGTCTTGAAAAATCCTTCGGTTACTTTCCTTCCAAATTTTCGACATCATGAACCCTGGGAATATAAGCCATATGAGGTTGACAATGGGATTTTGATAGGCATTCATATCCCAATCTCTGATGGTGTGGTCTGGTTTCTCCCTTATTCACTTGGATCGGTGAAATATCTCTAATCCTTGTCCCAGAGGGAGGACGTAAAAGAACAGGTATCCAGGATATGATCTATGGTTTCTTCCTCCTTAGTGCACATGGAGCACTATGATGGTCCTATCATTCCCCGATTTTTAAGGTTCTCACCAGTGAGATTCTTCGATGTATCACCATCTAGATAAATGTAGAAAATTTGGGACACGGGTTAGTCTACCAGATATTTTTTCATATTTCTCGGGCTGGTGCCTCCCTATGACCAATCCGGAGTTCGTAGGCTTCATTGTTGTTGAAGACTCCCTTTGGCAGATATCCCCATCTTAGCTTATCCGTGCCCTGTTGTACACGCACACATATTTCCTGAATAGTTCCCCCTATCCTGGGAATCTCCTCTTAAGAGAATCTCTGGTGCTACCATTCAAGCGGGTTCCATTCTCGATATTCCCCTTCTTCTATCTCATCCCTCTGGAACTAATTGACCTTGATGATTCCTATGTACACACATCTATCCTAACTCACCTGAGCATTGATCTAAGTGGACAGTTTGGAAAATTGTTGACATGAGTCTTCCTAGAATTTTGTTGCTTCTCCATCTCTAATTTCCCAGAAACTATGGTCTTGAATAATGCTTCTGCTACGGAGGACTGTGTTCCATATATGTGATCCCTGTTTTTCCTCATTGAACCGAATGATATTTTTTTTCAGCCGATCCTGGGCATGCTTTATTTGCCAATTTTTTTCCCAAGGGTATGTGGTGTGGGTGACCCATCCCCACTATATTTTTGCACCCATCACCTCATTATTACTTTTCGCGTTTCTAAGGCCTAGACCTCCCTGGGTTTTTGGCTTATAGAGCTTGTCCCAGCTTAGCAGAGCCCATCTATGTTTGTTAGGGATTCCACCCAAAAACAATTGGCATTGGAGACTCGTGATTTCTTTAAGGACGACCTTAGGGGAAGCCATGAAAGAGAACAAGTAAATAGGCATCACTTGGAGCACTAATTTGATTAGGGTGAGTCTGCTTACAAAATTGAGAGGTCACAACACCCAATTAGATAGCTTCCTTTTCATTTGATCCAACAAATCGGCCCACGAGATCTTCCTAACAACTCCTTCCAGTGGGGCACCTAAATATTTGGATGGAAGGGATCTCCCTTGGAATCCCATAATTCAATTAATATTCCATTGAGATACCCTGGGAGTGTTAAAGAAGAAATTTTGAGATTTCTCTTTGTTGATTTCTAGACCTAAGGCTTTCGAAAAAGTATTTAGGCAATTTTTGAAATCTTTGGCTTCTTGGACATACATGTGGCCCATGAGCATCGTATCATCTACAAATTATTGGAGTGTTTTCTTGTCAGCTCCAATGTGGAGATTTATCCCTTTGATTTCATTTTCTTCGGCCATGGCCTTAATTTTCCTACTCAGACCCTCAACCATGAGAATGAACAAGAAGGGAGATAAGGGATCTCCCTACCTAATTCCACTAGTGGGAATAAAGGTTTTCATGGGAGATCCATTGAGAAAAATGGAGGAGAAGGATGATGAGCTCATATTCAGGATCCATTCAATCCACTCTTGATTGAAGCCACATGCTTTGAGCATTTCTTTGATAAATTGCCAAATTAGCTTGTCAAAGGCCTTTGAAATGTTCAATTTGAGAATCATTCCTAAACTAGAATGTTACTTTCATATGGATCACTTCATGAACTATAATGATTCCATCCAGTATTTGTCACCCCTCCACAAATCCGAATTGCTCCGGAGACACCAGGTAGGGAAAGATAGGCTTTAATTAGTTGGCCAATACTTTAGTGATGATTTTGTAGATGACATTGCATGAGGCTATAGGTTTGCACTTACCCGAAGATTCCACTCCCTCGCTTTTGGGGATGAGAGTCAAGAAAGTAGCATTGAAGTATTTCAGTACCCCTCAGGCTTATCTAGATTCTTCCACTATTTGCAACACTTCATGCTTGATGATATCCCAAAAATAGTGGAAGAAATTTGTTGTGAAACCATCCGGACCTGGAGATTTTCCATCTGCCATTTGATGAACCGCTTCCTCCACCTCATTCATTTCAATTGGCCTCATTAGGATTTCATTCTGCCTGGGGGTGATCAGGGAGGGGATATGCTAGGTGATTTTTTCAATATCCTCTGATCGATCAGCTCTATCCTCAGTCACGATCAACCCAAAATAATCAACCAGTTCTTCTTCCATGTCTTCCCTTCTCTCCAAATATTGTCTCGTCTCCTTTTTGAGTCTGTGAATTCTCGACCTTTGCCTATTTTGGATCACTAATTGATGGAAGAATTTGGTGTTGCATTCTCCCTCCTGGAGCCACTGGTTTCTTGACTTTTATTTCCAGTATATATCCTCTTGGCGTTCCCAGGAATTGAGATGTTCAAGGGTTGAATTTTCCTTCTGCTTTAGCTCCTCATCATATCCATTATTCATTCCCTCTTTTTGAATTTCCTCAAGTTGTTCCATCAGGCACTTTTTGTCTTAGAATATGTTTCCAAAATATTCCTTGTTCCAAGTACGGATCCTAGCTTTTAGTGCCTTCAACTTTTGTTGAAATTGATACATCCATGTTCCCCTTAGGGTATCTAGGTCCTCCCACCATTAATGGACCAATGCTTCAAAGTCCTTATGTTCTAAGCATAACTGTTCAAATCTGAATGGTTTCCTATTTGGGGGTACCACCCCATCCCAGGTGAGACAAACAAGCGAGTGGTATGATCCTGCAAATGGAAGGACCATTGCAGTCAGATCCCCACCACCGTTGTCTATTTATTCTGAGATTAGGAATCTGTCTAACCTGGAGGCCACATGGTGGATGCCCCCTCTCCTATTATTCCATGTGAACCATCCGTTTCTGGTTTCCACATCCACCATCCGGTTTTTTTCAATGAATTCCCTAAAGGCTTTGCTGGGGCACCCAAGATCCATTTGATGCCCTTCTTTTCCTCTAGGGAGGTTATTAAGTTGAAGTCACCGCCAATAATCCATTGCTTGTCTCCTATCCAACTAGCTTCCCATTCCATGGATTCGAGAAAGGGCGTCTTATGGGGTATGACACTGGGGTCATAGACATTAGTGAGGACTCCTCTTACAGTGGTATTGCATATATGAAACTCCGCGGAGAGGAATAATCTTGTGGCCCAGAAGTTTGATAAATTGATTTCTTCTAGGTGCCATAATATTTCTATACCTCTCGTTGTTCTATTCGCATCAATTGCCATTGTTTCACTGCCTTTCCATACTTTGTTTCCTATTTCTTTCATAACATCAGCTCCACATTTTGTTTCTTGTAGAAATACTATCATTGGCTTCTCCATTCTCAACTTCTTTTTCAGCATCTTGATCTTGCGTGGGTGACTCACCCCGCGAATGTTCCAGGTTAATACTTTCATTGAGAAATTATATTGACTTCAGAAAATGTTACTTTGTCGTAGGATATTGGCCTGATTCCACCAATTTGGTGCCTATCTCTTCTATTCTCTGTTTGTTGGGATTCCTAGCCCTTTTTTCTCCTTCCTCCGGTAGTTTCCTCTTGCTGCCCTTCTGGTGTTCCTTTGCAATACCCAGCTGATAGGTAGCCTTTGTCGTCATAATGGCCTCTTGCAAAAGCTCGATCTGTCACCTGGAGATGTAGTTGTTCCCTTTCTTGTTGCAGTCTTTTTCGATTGCATCAAGGTCAAGTTCCCCTAGATTCATATATTTCTTTTCCTCAACCTAGTCTTCCTCCATCTAATCTGCTTGTTCAGTTGGACCTTACGTATTTTTCTGATACATTTCCTGGATTGTTTTCCCATCTTGGGTAGATGTCTTTGGCTCCAATGAGATTGTGTCCCCCAGTTCTTCATCTACCAAATTGAGGGTTTCAAAACTATTTGATTTAGCGGTTTGCTTACCTGTTGTCTATGTGTTTTGTGTCTGGTTGGATTGTTTTCTCCCATGTCTCCTCCAATTTCTAACCTGAGTAAAATCCCCATCATCACCCTCCTTTTTCTGGTTGGCCTGGGGTGGTGGTTTGATAGGTTTGTTTTGGGGGCAGTATCTACTGAGATGACCATATTCATGACATTTCCTGCACCTGTAGGGAAGGTGTTCATAATCAAGGGGTTTGATCCAATCCTGATCCTCCCATTTTAGATTGATTGCTTCAAGTAAATCAAGGGATAGATCCATATAAACACAGATTCGAGCATAAGACGTATACCTTATTTTTTTAGTCTATTATGATATCTTCACAAATTCTCCTAGGGTATTTCCAATGTCTTCCAGAATTTTAGGCTCCCAGTATTCACATGGAAGCGAATAAAGGTGGATCCATACTGTGGAAACACCCATATCCTCCTTGTCCGGGTTAAATTTTTCTTTCCATGGCCGGAGTTACAACCCTACTGAGAAGAAGAAATACCCCCCCTCCATAATCATATCCCTATTTTCCTGATTGATGAAAATGATTGTGAAGAAACCCTTCGATCCCAAATGCAGATCATAGTGCCCCTCAGGGTTCCAGGTGGCCTTGATTCACCTGATAAGATATTTTTCCTTAGGCCAAACCCCAATAAAATTCCCAATTAGGGATTTTTCTTTCCACAATTCCACCCTTTCTCGTAACTTGTCAGATACGGGATCTCGGTTTCTTTAGGTATACAACCCCCTTGCCAACGACTCGCCCTCCTTATCTCCTGATCTCTTGCCTCATCTCCTTCACTGCACATAGATCGATCCTCCGCCTGGTTTTTTTCCGCACCCTTCACCGCTCCATCTTTGTGGTTTGATATGGAGGGGGAGGATCCCCCTCTAGATGATCCCATCATCGAAAACCTACTGCTCCTTCGCAAACCCTTGCTTCACGCCATTGAAAATCAGAGCCCCCCCCACCAAATCTTTAAATATGTTTGTTACTTCAATATATTACATAATCTAATCATGCTATGTTTAACTAAACACTCAGAATTAAATTGGGGTGTTACGTACTCCCCCCTTTAGAAAATTTCATCTCGAAGTTATAATCACCACAACAACAATACAAGACTTAAATATAATAATTTATATTTAATAATACATGACTTAAATATAAATATAATATATGTAACACAACAATAATACAAGACTTACTTAATCAGTTTAATAGATAACCATTACTATTGTGAAGATGAAAAATTTGTTTGTGTGGCCATTACGCAAAAAATTTCCACCTACACTAATACAATCATAACGCCCTAATTATGGCAGGCCCTGGATTAAGATCCTAGGATCTAATATGAAATCATTCATATAAATATGCATCAATCAAGTCACAGAAACAAACAAACAAAAAACAAAAACAAATAACATAAAAGCACAATACTCCAAAAGATCCCTCTTTCCTTACTCACCCTCTCCCTGAGAATCATACCATCCAACAACCTCCATAACCCTCCATGCCAATACTCTGGATGGTCTTTCTCTCTATGGCATGGGATCTATACTATAATATATTCACGGATCATATAGTAGGCATCGAATTTCTTCATGGTTATTCTTCACACTAAGCCTCTCTCCAACTTCTAGTATCTATTGTGACCTCATCGGCAATAGCCAAAATCTGGCCTCATCTGGTCACCCAATAATTGTTACTTACCCAGGCATTTGGTTACTGGTACACCCTCAATGTACCCCAGGCATCTCGAAAGGCTAGCACCTACTCCCTCCCTATCCTTTCTGAGGAAACCAACCCCATGCATTGGAATTCCTTCTCCATATACCTCC
>NWUY0303892746.1:0-10902 GCA_004151065.3 Larix sibirica
GCCCTAGTGTGACTTGGAACCATTTGTAAATTTCTTATTTGAGCAGTCCACACTAGTTTAACTTTCCCAAATCTTACCAAACAGCCATCAAATCACTAGATCTGAGTGTCAAAAATTTTTGGTAGTTAGGTGGCAGTTCTATTCTATTTCATATGCATCCATACAGCGCCATAAGTAATTGGGTTTCCACATAAGTCTCGGGGACTGAAAACCACACGGTTCTTGTGACCATCTTGGGCGTGATGCACCCAGAGAGAATGTCCCTCTATCGATGTAGAGTCTTTGAACATGTCTCATACACCCCGTTGGCCTGCATAAGTATGCAAAACCTACAGAACAAAGGTCAGTAACCATCGCAAGTGTGCCCCATGCTTCCTTCACCCTTGAACCTAACCCTCTTTGGCCTAGTTTTGAGTCTTTGGAGCTAGTGTGCCTAATATTTGGAGTGGGTAGATGACAATCGGGAAACCATTAAGGAGGGATGAAATGCCATTAGTTCCACAAGTTACATTGCAGGCCTTCGAAAAATGGTCTATTAAATTTGTGGTTATGATAAATCCACTAGGAAAAAAGAGTGGAGTAAGATATATTATTACTATGACTGACTATCTTACCAGATGGGATGGAGCTACACTAGTGCAATATTGTAGTGTTGCGACTGCTATGAAGTTTGTTTTTGAAAATGTAGTTACAAGGTTTTTTTGTCCTCGAGTTTTACTAAGTGATCAGGGTGCACACTTTGTTAACAAGACTATAAATCACTTACAGAAGAATTCCATATCTATCATAAGAAAAGTAGTCCATATTACCCACAAAAAAATGGGGTTGTCAAAGCATTTAATAATATTTTGGAACATGTGCTGAAAAAATTTTGTAATGTGAACCACGATAACTAGGACTTGAGTGTTCCTACAATTTTATGGGCTTACAGAACAACCTGTAAGAAATTGACGGGCCAGATGTCCTTCAGAAATATGTATGGACAAGAAATTGTGATGCCCATGGAGTATATTGTACCAAGTATAAGTATTACTTATTTCACTGGTATGTATGATACCAGTGTTGTCGAAGAAATATTGTCACGGTTACTTCAGCTAGAAGAAGACATGTTTATTACAGGATTCCATAAACAAGTTCAGAAAGATCGAGAAAAGGCATGCCATGATCACCACATCACTAGGAAGCAGTTTCAATGAGGAGACTTAGTTCTTCTTTGTGATAGTAAGTTTTTCAAACACCATGAAAAGATAAGGATGCATTGGATAGGTCCTTATGTCATCAACTATGTGACGAAGGGAGGAAAGATACAGTTGCAGAAGCTAAATGGTGAAATCCTTGATGAATTGGTAAATGGAAGCCGACTAAAACACTATAGGGACAGTCGTGCCTCTTTGTAGTGAAGAATTCTGAGTCAATACTTGTACAGAATATATATATATTGATCAATCAAATATTTTTTTTATGTTTATATATAGTTCATGGAAACCCCAAGTTTTATTTTGTGTCGAAGTTTTGTTGTGCCAAATATTTTGGAAGCCCCAACTTATTTCTCCTGTCACAGTGTTGTGTCAAAATGGGGGTTGGGGGTTTGTCGTAGTTTTCTTTGTCGAAGTACAAAATCATTTGTCATAGTTTGTGATCTATCGTAGTTGCATTTGAAATGCATTAATTGATGCTTTTATGGTGATCATAGTGGTGGCATTAGTGGAAATTTTTCTTTAATTTCTGAAAAGACTTAAGTGTGTGAACAGATTCGTCGTTGCCACTGTGATTATTGCAAGGATCGGGTCTATTCATTGAACATCGGGAATGAAATAAATATCACATGTGGGAATTAAGTTTAAAAACACATTCACCAACCGGTTGGGACTCATTGTTGTCTCGACACTGAAGTGTATTGAGAAATCCAGAGTTCAACCACTTATGTAGAGCGAGTTTAGCACAAAAGAGTATCAATATGCAGGTTGATATATCCACAACTAGTGAATTTCAAGGATCTATCAAGGAAATTAACATGCAAGACTCTGTGCCAGTTAGTCTAGAACAACCAGAGGTTGTATCACCACACATTCCAACGAATGTGCTGAAGAGGTCCAGGAATTCAAATTGTAACAATAATCCAATGGCAAGAACCAAAGGACGACATGACACTGAAGCGTCTACATCTATTTCTACAACTATTTTTCTTGGATACGTACGACCATGAAAAATGGATGTGAGACCTGTTCACTTTCCTAAGAATGCCAAGTATTCGTTGGTAACAATTCCAGTTCCGAAGGGTGTCATGGTCCAGGGAAACATATTGCGAAACATTAACAAATTTTCATATGCATACCATGACATTGCAAAGTTTCCAGAATTCCATTACAAAAACTACATGCAAACAATGAATACGGACGAAGGTGCACCATTGGAGCTTGAGCCTATGGAGTGGGATTTGGGCTTGAAGAGGGATGGCATTCTATCGCTGATGAACCTGCCACATTTTGGTAGGATTCCTAAATCCAATTCTTGTGTGAAGTAGTTTCTATTGTGTTTTCATGGAGTTTATTTGTGGCTCGACACTAAGGTATCAGTGGACACTAACATGATTGAGAATGTTAGAGGGTTTCCTGAGGTCATTGTGGAACCTGCTCAAATTTTTATGGGAAAAGATAGAGACAAATAATTGGCTGCTAGGATGAAGGGAAAGTGTCAGCTATCAAAGAATAAGAGGGGTTTCGACATTGCGTTGATCAATGACCAGGTGGTTCGCTTCATCGCAAAGGTGCTGATGATGAAAGTGTTGAGGAACGTTCGACCAAAACCAATGACTGTGCCGGTCATCGCATCAGCAGAAAAATGCGCAACATGAGTACAAATGAATTGGGCAACATTCCTCCTGAATGAGTTCCTCAATGAATGCATCGATTCCATGGATCATGGTAACCCCTTTGCCTATTCCAGCATATTAATTTTAATTTCATTTGTGGGTTGGTCGGAGCTAGAGGCTTATCAAGGCATGGAGTCAATTGCACTCTGTTATGCCTCCTGGTATATGAACTTATGGTACACTGAGATCAAGAAGAGGAAACAAAAAAATAATGTCACTTTGTACCTGCAAACAGAAGCACTACAATATTATGCTGTATAGATTCCATGGATTGAAGAGGACGTAGTAGTTAAGTTTCGAGACATTGCGAGGTTCAAAGATGGAACTCATCATATGTATATCCAGGAGAGGAGGGACCCACATCGACAGTGGTTGATCACTGGGTTTAAATTTTCGGTAGAAGAAGTCGAATCTATTATCCAAGAATGGATAGAAGAATGGAAAGTTATTGTTGAGGTAGAGAGCATTTCACTGGATTCGTCATAGCAGGATCTATGATAGGAAGGTATGTATGGCCAACAAAAGAATACAAGTCAGAACCAAAGTACCCAAAATACCGGTGCTGGGGGTGACAATGGTAACTTTGTCGAGTCAGAAAATGATAAACAAGAATCAAGTCAGAATCCTACTAATCCAATCTTGTGGGATAAGTGCAAGGCTACAACTACCACACAAAGAGTTAAGAAGAAGAAGAAAGCGCAGAGGTCTAGCACAGTGTAGACCTTAACTGATGACGATGTAAACATCCTGTTCGACAGGATGACTGAGGTAGTGGAAGAGAATATGAATATAGCCAAAGAAAGTATTGTTCAACTATTTGGAGGAGTGATAGACCTGTTAGATACACTCTTCCAAGTGGTCAAGAAGATTAGCATCTCGGCTCCGTAACAGGTTATTGCGCCGCGAGTCAAGGATACATAGGAGGAAGAACACTAGTAGAAGTTGACTACACTACTTTCCACCTAAGGGTGGTCAATTTTTTTCTGTGGGCATTGATTTTTAAAGAAGTAGGGGCAAGTGAGAAAGTCCCTCAGTCGGTTTATGTTGAGTTGAAGTGGTCAGTTTTGCCTCTTTTTATGTTGCAGAGTCTCCAGGAAAACATTGCGCAAGAAATTAAATCAAGGGAGTGATCCATCTTCGATCTTATGAAAGGATACAAGAACCAAGCAGGTGCGCTTAAGGAGTAGTCAAACTAGATTCAACAAGAAAAGGATCATCTCTATCAGGAAAAGAAGAAGTTTCCTGAGGTTGTCACAATAACATGTCGAGAAATTCCAGAGGTAGAAGTGATTGTGGAAATGGAACCTGAGGAGAAGCTGCAGCGGCTTGAAGCAATTATTTCTAGTTATAGGTAGAATGTGGAAGAATTAGAAGCCATGTTAGTTCCAATCACACCACTGGAAGCGACAAAGAAGTGGTGGGAATAAGTGCAAGAGGCCATTCAAAGTATTTAGGAGTCTGAGGCGTAGTATATGAATATGTATGAAGAAGTGTCATAGACTTGGGCTGTTATGTTCGAGGATGCAGAGCTCTAGGAAATAACTGCCAGAATATAGATCATAGAGGATAAAATGAAAAACCTATGGGGTCTGCTAAAGAATCTGTCTCCAATTGAAAGAACTCAGAAGGCTACAGAAAATAAGGTGCTTCAGGAAGAAATCAACTAGCTGAGGGTTCAACAACAACATCGGAGAGAAAGGGTTAAAGTGCTTCAGACTGAAGATGAGTGTGTTTCTAAAGTAATTGGAGGTCAGCATGCAGATATTGAGAAGGAATTCACCTGGACTTTCAATCAAATCAAAGAGCATATCACTACTGAACTTGTCGATGAAGAAAAATAACAGAAAGAAGCTACTCATTGGTCGGCCGATGCCACAAGGAAAATATATGAGGTTTTTTTGTCGAAGATGAAGGAACCAGTAGCACAACCTTGAAGTGACTCGGGATGATTCACATGTGAGTGTTGGGGGCCTATTGGGCCTAGAAATATTTAGGTGCCAATTTTGGAGAAACAATTTTGGTGTGGACAGAACCAAGGAAAAGTGGTTCGACGAAGTAGCCAACTCTGACAAAGTGCATGGCTTCTTGAAGTTCTTAATCTGTCATAGTTATGGGTTATTTTTTCAATGACTTGTGTGTCGAATCATTCCCCTTCCTCACTGCGGAAAATTGGTTCCTATAGTCCCCATAGGTACTTTAGGTGAGACTTTATCTGCGTTGCATGTGTCGCTGAAATGGCTAAACACCTTTTAGGCCAATATCTTGGGATTTGTTGGTGTTATGTTGTGTGATTTAACCTTGGTCGAAGTGGAAGTGCGGCAACAATTCTTCCAATAAATCCTTAGTTAAAGCAACGATATTCTGTTCAAGGTGTGTTTTAACAACAAAATGATCATCATCAACAATTGTATTTTCGACAATTAAATCATCTATTTTCTCATCAAACACTAATTTATCTTCTTTTTCAATTTTAGACAGAAGTATTGTTTGAAAATATGGAAAATTCAACATTCTAGTTGTAGGTTCATTTTGATCAATTTATTTTATTTGTTCAAAGGGATTGTGGGGACATGGTACTTCCAAATCATCATCCAATAGATTCAAATAACCTAATGCATCCACAAATCCTAAAATGTGTTCAAAATATTTTCCATTTGATTCATTCACTAAAAGAGTGGAAATTTATTCATGTGAATCTACAATAGGAAATATATTCTGTAAATCGGAGCTATTTGCCATATCACTATATTTTAGATTCTCATGTCCCTTAAAATATGATGTTTCTCGGTCCATGTGTCTTATGGGAGGATGAATATGATAATTACACTTCTTTCCATCATCAATCAAAAAATCATCATCATTAGTCAAAGAGAGGAGACGCAAAAAACAATCAATTAATTCTTCCATGTTGGGTTTGTCTTCTTCATGGAACCTATGATAAATCTAAGCCATTATTGAGATAAAATCATCATCTGACTCATCTCTCTTCCTCCAGATACCCTCAAGTTCTTCAAACAACTTCTCATGTCATAGTACTCATGTGAAGCGATAAAAACTTCCATGAACTGTTTCCAACTATGAATAGACTTGGGTGGAAGCATTTTAAGCCAATACCTAATTCTTCCTTCAAAATTGAGGGTAAACAACCTACATATTTCAACATCTTGAACAACATTGCGATTTTTCCGTGTAACATCAAAATGAAGGATATGCCTAAATTCATACATTTTCCCCTCACCATCAAAATTGTATTCTAACAAGAGATCGATTGTTTTCTTGGAAATGCTTCCAGATGGTTTCGGTGAGCTAAAAGCATGTTATAATATAGTGATATAGGGATAATCCATTAAGAATTGATTCGATCTAAGAAAAATGACTTCACATAGGTCGGCTTGTCGTCTGGCCCTGCTTCTAGAACCAAATCTGTTGATGGGTTGAAACGACCTGGGGTAAATAGTAGAGGTTATCCTTGGTAAGAAGTCCCAATTATACATCAAATTGTTTGGAGTAGGTAACTCGTCCGGATTATGGTCTGAATACCATTCCTTATTGAGTTTCACAAGTTGCGTCCCGGTCCACCATTTAGGTGTTTTAATATTAAAATATGAGATGTAAGCTAGTCTAACCTAAATTCAATTCCTAACTAACCTAACATATCCCAGCCGGGGCTTGGGAGCGAAAGTAACAAGGGTGAGCAGTGAAACAATGATTGGAAACCCACATTCAGAATTAGGTTAGTTTTTTTAAGAAGCAAAGAAACAACCAACATAATGAAAGCATCAACATAACAATAGTATTACAAATAATGTCATTCTAATTTCACTACTCATAGGAAGCAAGAGAACATGAATAACATATGAAATAAGCAATAGAAACCTACAAGAATAATCCAATTAGAAATTTGAAATAGTCTTAATCCATATGTGAGCGTGGAAGAGCATGAAATAGTTCAAGACATTCATCCACATTCCTATGCAAAAATTGATCCAAGGATTCTCCTCATTCACCATTCAACAATAGTACATCAAAATTTGCAAATCCAAAAGCCCCTTTCTTTTTGAATGAGGTTACAATAAATAGGCCAATGCTAGATGACCCTTGGCCTTCCCTATTCTCTTGAGACTTTTGAAATTATCTCAGTAAATTTATTATAATAATTGATTTAATTTAGCCTTGAGTGACCTTTGGTATCCCATTGATTTGTCCTTTAGTGATTGTCTCCATGTGGCAATGTTGACTTTATTGATTCCTTACTGCAGAGATTCCATCCATTGAAATGAATAATAATATTTCAATACATGCAACTTGATTCAATGAATCATTCAATTGAGACCACCATATATATTCCTTGTTCTACATTCCCCTCGGTCAATATTCAATCCTCTCGAATGTGGGGTGATGCTTTATGTCGTAATGCTCCTTCCAACTGCACTCATGAATTTTAGTGTGTTTTGTTGCATGAGTTGACCTTGAAGTGGCGTGATTTCATCAAGTGTGAAGTGTTGTCATTGTCAATCACGACAAGATGTGTTTCTCTTCATCTTCACCTAACAACAATGCATGCCGCTAATAAAAATGACCCTCCTCTAGTATTGTATTTTTTTCTATCTTCATGGCACCATTGATTTCCGCAACTTGTATGGGTCGACTTGACATCGAACATTTTTTGTAATCGTGCTAGTCGCTAGGTCTTTTATAGATGTCGTTTTGTGTCCTTAATTCCTTCCTTTGATTTATGACTTGGGTCAATTTTACCGAAGATGTCTTGGAGCATCTATGTGATGAAAACCTTGCACTCTCCCATGTAAATCTCAACTCCCCTACAAAAGGAGAAATTAGCCTTATAAGCTTTAGTTATTATTTATTAAAGAGACACAAAAATAAAGCTAAGTTAAATAAAATTAAAAACAACATGAAATTACATAACTAACACCAACTAAAAAATATAAGATATACAAGATAAAATAAGCATCCTAATATACCTAGGATTCTAACTTAACAAATATATCCTATCCTTTTAAACTTATGCTTTATTTATTTTGCATTTATCTTACAATGGTAAATAAATAGTTAAAAAACAAAACAAAATAAATAAAAATAAAGAAACCAAATTTATATCCTAACTAATCCCTCTTGATGCTAATTTACATATCCTAGCCTCAATTTATTAAACTAATATTGACTCCCTATATCCCCTACTATCCACGTGATCTTTATCACTATTAACAACCCAAAAAAGGGAAAGGGGAACATTAGTGCCATGTTGGGGCATTTTGATATGTCAAATATTCTATGAGATTGAACAATATAATACCTTACTGCTAGTTTCCATTGTAACCACTAGAGGCCACCAAATTTCTCTCATCAATTGAAGTGGATCCTCCCACAATTAGTGAAGAGATCGAAAGGATTTTCTTCATAAGATCATATATTTTCTTCAGTAATATTGTGTTTGACAAAACTATTCCCCTTGCACTCAATTCATTTGCCATTTTCTCACTTAATCCTGAAAATTACAAGCCTGTCAATTGTAAGCTAAGTTCTCTACCGACCAATATCAGGGTAGATATTAAATCATCACCAATGGTTGTGGAGGTTTTTTTTGGTTGGTCGACTCATTGTGATGAAGCTTACTCAGTTTCGACGATTTTTCTAAGTTTTGCAAAACAGTTTCGAGGTTTTTTCTGAGTTTTCGAGGATTTTTTTGAGTTTTCGGGGATTTGTTTTCAGTTTGCTGAACAGTTTGAGGGATTTTTGTTGAGTTTTCCGACAGTTTTGGGGTTTTTTTAAGAGTTTTCAGAGATTTTTCCTGAGTTTGTTGAACAGTTTTGAGGATTTTTTCTAAGTTTTTGGATTTTTTTTTTTAGTTTGTCGAACAGTTTTGGGGATTTTTTCTAAGTTGTCGAGGATTTTTTCTAAGTTTTTGAATATTTTTCTAAGTTTGTCGAACAGTTTTGGGGATTTTTTCTAAGTTTGTCGCATGGTTTCGGGGATTTTTTCTAAGTTTGTTGGACTCACAGAAGGTGCTTTGTCACTTCCAGGGCTTGGAATCAAATTTTGTGAGTTTCATTGGATTCATAATGGCGAGATCATCAAAGATGACTATGTTCACTGCCAAAATTATCATTTTCATCAAATCCCAAAAATTCGCACAAAAGCACTTTACTAATGAAAGTCGAGGCCTCATTCATGCAATTGGATTACCCATAATTAGTTTCGTCAGCTTCCCCACTATCCATGTTATATAGGATTTCAGTCCATTAGCATGGGTTAACACCAAACATCATTGTTTAAAATATTTTAATTCTCAAACTATGCCATTTGATCACCCAGTGTACCTCAAACCCATCAACAATCGAAAGATCAAGCCATTAGGAAACCAACATTGCATAAAGATGATCTGAGCTAACAGAGAGTCTTGATATGAGGAAAATATACCTATGACTGAGTTACCAAAATAAATTCTATGGTTCATGGGGCCTATCAGTCACAACCCTGACGAAGTTGCGACACACGTTGATTTACTCATGCAAGGCTTAGGCGATCAGTAAAACAACATTGAGACTGATGTGATGGGAACAAGAGTTTAATCATCATATCATAACATTGGTCTGGGTAGAGAGACTTATCCCGGCTTGAATGTTTCCATGTAGTTGGGGAAATGAGGTCACACGCAAATATCGAGAGGTAATGGATAAGAATCGTGTATAGAAGGCTTAGGCACATAGTACACGATCATGAAACTGACATTTAAACCAGTCACATCAAAGCAAGCTTACAGTAGAGGGTAAAACAGGTAGTTTCGATAGTTCGGATTAATCATTCAAGGATGAAGATGGCGATTGATAAATATCATCATGGAGGTATCAACAAACACTCCAACAGTCAATATTTCATTTGTCCCGGTCGTTATTCAAAACCTAATTCTAGATGTACTCATGACACCAAAAAATTAGTTTAGGGGTCCCTGCTTTTCCAATTATCGAAATAGAAAAGTAGGGAGGATGTTGTATCCACAACAGGGTATTGATGTCTAATTTGTACAAAGACAAGGAAATACCATGCAAATTAGCATTTAGAACTTTTTAATGTTTGCAAAGAAGTTCTTTACAATGGACCTCTAATCTATAGGAAAAAGTGTTATTGAAAAACTGGAAAATCTATTCTTTATTCATGAGACAAAATTGTATTTTTCTTGTCTAAGGAATCCTCTTAGTTCAAATGCATAAGGTTTTAGAATCCCTGAAAAACATACAGCACTTGAATGGACATTCTGGGTTACAATAGGGTGCGAAGTTTGTTAAATAACGTTTTTTTGATGGTTTTTTTCCACTAAAACATCATGATGAAAACATGAAAGAATTTATCAATCTGCAGGAAGATGCAACACTGTATTTTGATTCTTCAAGACATCACAAGTGACATTATGTGAAATATTCAAAGCTCCATAACTCTTGGCCAGATTGGAAGATTGCAAGTACTACTTCCCTTTTTACCAAAGGATTTGGGTACAGAGTATAGAAAGAAAATTATCAAATGCCTAAATAGAAAACATTATTGGAGTGATCAAATAATCTGGATAGACATGGATACACCTCCAAAAATCAGTTTGTGGGATATAAGAATGAATCCTGTAAAAGGATTTGGACAAGCTTTATCTTCTACTTTTTACAATTGGGATAAGAATCATAAGATTGATTATATTTATCCACATATTTTCCTCAATCTTCTCGAGAATTTGTTCTTCCTTGCATCATTCTGTGAACATCTCTTGATAGGATTGTTCCTTACAAGATATTTCTTCATTGAATTCATGACTAGAAAACAAGGGGAATTCTCCCGCACCCAGTTGCTTCAATCACATAGTCAATAGAGATGTGAAAAAAATTATGGTTTGTTGTCTCGTATAATTTGTCACATGTTATCTGATAAACATGGAACCATAGTAGCAAGATTCGAGTACGGATTCGAATACGATTCAGATACGATACGGAAAAAATACGTAATAAAAAAATCAAGTACGACTAAAA
>NWUY0303892761.1:0-10903 GCA_004151065.3 Larix sibirica
ATGGTGAGATCACAGGGGAGGGGCCTCTCCCCTCCTATGATACAAGATAAATCGAAGACTAAAGAGATTATTCCATTACAAACTCAGGAGGAGGGAATCAGAGGAGAGGGTCGAAGTTCTCGGGTGGAGAATCATGAGGCAGGGAAAGGAGAAGCGGGACAGAGGTTCTGTATCCCCAAATCGAATAGTACCCTAGTTATTTCGGTGAACCCTACACGGGTTAAGGAAAGAATACAGCATATGACAGACCATGCCCTGATAGGGAAATTTACGGGTATATGGCCTACGGAGAAAGCCCTAACCTGGTGGATTAACTCTATGTGGAAACCGAAAGGCCACTTTGATCTCTTGTTGGGATCTAAGGGTTTCTTTACTATGGTTTTCCTTAAGATGGAGGACAAGGATCATATTTTTGAGGGAGGACCCTATTTCTACTATTCTGCTGGTCTATTCTTAAGAATGTGGAAGGATCATTTTATTCCAGACAAGGAAGATCTCTCAATCGCCCCGGTATGGATTAGACTCTATTCGCTTCTAATGAAATACTGGGATTCAGACATTCTGAAAGCTATTGGAGGAGCTCTGGGTCATTTTGTTAAAATATCTGATCAAACTAAGCAAGGAAGGTATGTCTTGTATGCTCGCATCTATGTTTATATGAATATTTCAAAAACCCTTCCAGAGGGGATCACTCTAAACTGGGAAGAATGTGAATGGTTTCAAATCCTTGATTATGAACATATCCCTTTTCACTGTCTGCGGTGTCATACCCATGGACATCTCGCCCGGGACTGTCACCTTAACCTCCTCGCGGCTATCCTTGGTAGCAACACTTAGGAGCAGCAAGATATGGATGGTTTTGTTAAAGTACCCAATAGGAGAAGAATGGGGAGGAGACATAATGGCCCAGATTTGGGGAAAAAGGAAGTCAAACCCAATATTTTTGCCGCTCTAGATCCTAATTTGTTAGAGACATCAACTCTAATAACTTCACAGGAATCCTCACAGCATGAAGTGGTCCTTACTGAGATGGTCACAAAGATTGGCAATTCAAACAAATCTGTTCGAAAAATCCTTCTTGAAACTGAGCGTATGGAAGAGGAGCTGGAGGAGATGGAACTTGGAGACCTGGATCTTGATAGCATTGAGAGGCTTGCAAACAAATTGAGGTTCACTTTATTCCTAATAATCAACTTCAACTACTGAAGGAAGCTATACTGAAAACCAAACCTACTCCTAGCTTGGGGATTGGACCTTTGAAACTGAAGGAGAATAAAAGGAAGTTCAAAGAAGGAGGCTCTAAGAGGGGGAGGCAGTCGAATAGGGATAGGATCGGAGAGATTGGGGCCAGACTGGTAGACTCTGGACAATATCTGACCATCCAGGAAGCTCTTCTCTCAGCAAGATATAGTGGTTGATGAAATTTTTATCTTGGAATATTCGAGGGACCAATGGTCCTCACAAAATTAAAACTCTAAAGAGTAAGATCATGAAGGAACAACCTACTGTGGTCTTGTTACAAGAAACGAAGTCTTCTAGAGCCCATTTGGAAGCTAATGCTCAAAATCTATGGAAACAGTGTAAAAGTATGGCACTGGATGCTATAGGTCATTCGAGAGGGCTGGCGGTCCTGTGGGATCCTAGGAAAGTTTCCCTTTATAACTTTATTTCTACTCGTTTCATCCTTTCTATTGAATTTCATGTTACAAGATCTAATGTGAGAGGTATGATGACTAATGTTTATGGGCCTAGTAGTTACCTTGAAAAATGAAATTTCATTAAAAGTATGACTAATCTGAGGAGAATGTTTGAAGGAGCCCATTCGATATTAGGTGGGGATTTCAATATGATCAGGTCTCTATCAGAGAAAAAAGGTGGCAGAAGAGTCCTTTCTCCTGAAAATATTCTATTTGATGAGTTCATAGAGGCTAGTAATATGATAGATGTTGATCTTGGGAGAACGGTTTTTACCTGGAACAATAGGCATGGAGGGGAGCATTTGGTGGCTGCTAGGTTGGATAGATTTCTTATGTCTGAAAGCATCATGCTTCTAGGTGGAACTCTGACTTCTTGTCCGATTGCTTCTTCCAGATCTGATCATTGGTCGATGTCCCTTATGTGGAGTAATATATGAATGAAAATTACCAAGCCCTTCAGGTTCGAGAAATTATGGTTAACTCATGAATATTTTTCATCTTGTGTGGAAGATTGGTGGTAGAGTATTATTCCACCCTCAGGAACTAAGATGTATTGTTTTCAACAAAAACTGAAGATGCTCAAACAAAGGATCAAGAAATGGAATAAAGATGTCTTTGGGAACATTCTGGTAGAAAAATCCAAGCTTGATTTAAAGATGGAACATGTCCAGGAATGTATAATGCAGACAGGTGTGAACCCTGAGCTAGCTTTGGAGGAAACACATCTTGCTGGTCTTCTTTCTCAAAGGCAAGAGGTCCCGTGGCAGTAAAAATCCTATAATATTTGGTTGAAAGATGGGGATCATAATACAAAGTTCTTCCACAGAGCTACCATTCAGCATAGACAATATAACCAGATCTGTAACGTGCGTAATGGTGATGGGGTGTTAGTGGAATCCCATGCAGGAATTGAACAGGATCTGGTCAATCATTTCAAGGAGGTGGTTATAGAACCTCTTGTTGACCGGACCGAGTCTTGTAGGGAAATCAAAGCTATTATTCCTCGGCTTATTACTGAGGAGCAGAATGAGATGCTTATCCGACCTATTGAATTCCTGGAAGTTGAGATAGCCATCAACCAAATGGAGGATGGGAAATCCCCAGGGCCGGATAGTTTTACTGCTAATTTTTTCCATTTTTTCTAGGATTTAATTAAGAATGAAGTTTGGCAGGTGGTATAAGAATCCCGTAAAATGAGAGGGGTTCTCCCGGCATTGAACTCTACCTTTCTAACCTTGATCCCTAAAACTCTGATGGCTGAGAAAGTTGACTTGTTTAGACTGATTTCCCTTTGTAACATCATTTATAAACTCATCACTAAAGTCCTTGCTAATCGAATTAAACCCCTTCTTCCCTCATTGATCTCCTTGGAATAGTATGGATTTGTGGAAGGCCGAAAAATTATGGATGGTATTATCCTAGCTCAAGACATTCTTCACTCTTTGCGGAGTACTAAGAAAGCAGAGTTGGATTTATCAAAAGCTTATGATAAACTTAACTAGATGTATATGAAAGAAATTATGAGCTCTTTTGGCTTTAGTGATATCTGGATTAAATGGATGGCCAACCTTACATCCACGGCTTTTTTCTCCATCCTAATTAATGGGCATCCGTCTACTGTTTTTAAACCCTCTCGGGGTATCTGACAAGGTGATCCTCTATCCACCTTCCTCTTTGTGATTATGATGGAAGGTCTTGGCAGACTCATCTCTCATTTAGTTGAACAGGGAAGCATGAAAGGTCTTCAGTTCTCGCCCTATGAGAAGGCTATAACCCACCAACAGTTTTTTGATGACACCCTTCTCATGGGTTACTCTTCGGTCTAGGAAGCTAGACATATCAAGAAAGCTTTGAACATTTTTTTAAGAGCCTCGGGGCTGACTATTAACATGGATAAGTCTTTGGTTTTTTTCTTTAACAATCCTCCTATCAGTCAGAGGAACATTACATGCATCTTAGGGTTCAAAAGGAGCTCGCTTCCAACCAAATATCTCGGTGCTCCGTTATCAGAGGGTGTTTTAAAAAAGGCCTCCTGGGAAGACCTTTTAAATTGAATGAAGGACAAACTCTCTAATTGGACACTTAGATCCTTGAACCTCCCAGGAAGAGTGGTTCTTGTGAAATTTGTGTTGCAAGCTATGCCCTTGTACCTGTTTTTTGTCCTGGCTTCTACTAAGTCGGTTATGAAGGAGATTAGAAACATCCAACATACCTTTTTGTGGGGAGAAACGGTGGACCATAGGAAGTGGCCTTTGGTTGATTGGGAAACTCTATGTAAATCTAAGCCAGAAGGAGGTTTAGGTATTAGAGATCCGGAGAAACTCATTACTGTGTGTGGAGATAAAATTTGGTGGTGGTGGCTTACTCATACTAATGAGCAATGAGCTAGTTTCTGGGGAAAGAAGTATGCTTCGATGACTAATCAACATGACTGGGTCCAGGATGATGGACCGGAGAAAGGATCTCACATTTGGAATATGGCGTGGGCTGGAAGTGAGCTAATCAGGAAACACAGTTTTTGGGAGATTCGTGAAGGGTCTTTAGCGAACCTTTGGTTGGATTCCTGGAAACAAGAGCCCTCTCTTTCTTCTCTGATGAATGTTATCCCGGTTGGTTCCCTTGTTTTGTCCCATAATTGGATGAGTGTGAATCGGTATTGGCATGAGGATACGAATGACAGAGGTTTTCGTGTCTAGAATCCGCTGAAATGGTGGACATATAACTATGGGAAAGACACCGGAAGGAAAATCTATGCCATATTGATGAACTAGCAAATTAAAACTCAGAGGGGTATGGATATTCTAAGGTGGGGTTACCGCCCCAAAGACATGCTTACTATTAAGGAAGCTTACACCCTGCAGACTACTCGAGGAATCAAACGGTGGATAGTATTTGGAAACAACTGTGGGGAGCCAAACTTTGGCCGAAAATCACTTTTTTCCTTTGGCTGGTTCTAAAAGGCAGAATTCTAACATGGGATAACATTGTGAAGATAGGTTTTGAGGGACCTTCACTCTGTGTCCTTTATGGTAATCATGGAGAAAAAATATCTCATCTTTTGGATGGTTGCAGTTTCTCGTCGGTGCTATAGGATGAAGGAGCTAATTTTTTCTGGCTATCTGATAGAGTAAGAACTGACCCGAGAGAAACTGTCAAACAATGGAGGAAAGACCCCTTCCAAGGGAGACTTTTGAATCGGGTCTGGCAATTATTTCCTGGTTTAATCCTATGGGAAGTCTGGAAAGAACGTAACAAACGTATATTCACTGGAAAACATAATACTTGGAAGACGGTCTGGGGGCATATACAGCGTGGTATCACTGAGAATCTGCAATTAACTATGTGGAAGGAACAGGACATGAACATTCTGGAAAATGAGTTGAACACCCTACATACCTGGGGCATTAAGGCGCTCCCTTGCTTTGTCGAAAGCAACCATACTGGTCGTAATTCGCTTGATAGTCCAGTGGTATGGTCTCCGCCATTATAGGGTTGGATTAAGCTAAACTTCGACGGGGCTTCGAAAGGTAACCCGGGGAATGCTGGATATGGTGGTGTTCTTCGCGACGACCAGGGAAAGGTCCTGTTTAGTTACTATGGGTATCTGGGCTGCAAGACCAACAATGTAGCCGAATGTGAAGCCATGTTGTAGGGATTATGCATAGCGGCCAGGCATAGCTTAAACAGCTTGATCGTGGAGGGGGATTCGAACATGTTGATCCAGATCACCACAAAACTTAATAACGGGAACCATGCTTCCAAACTGGCACCGTAGTGGAGGTTGGCGTGGTGACTGACGTGTCTTGGCAATCTCATTGCGTCATTCAACTCCATCACCTTCCATCATGTCAGGAGGAGTGCTAACTGTCTGGTGAACGAACTGGCTAACCATGGTGCCAGTAACCATAATGAAGGATGGGAAGGGGTGGCATTGGAAATACCCTCAGGAACGTGTCGTAACAAATGGTTGATGATTGCCGAATGTGACCGAGGTGGTAAGGAGCCCACAAATGGCGGTAGTAGAATGTTGAATCCCGGTGGTATGTAATAGCTGGTACCCTACTCAGGGTGGTTTGGACAGATGGTTTTCTGGTAACCTTAATAATAGCGCCATTGCTCGGCTATCCGTATATTTCCCATCGTCTGTGACTATTATGTTAGGAGATATGGCGCCTGAGAGGATCATGGTAGATCGACCTCTCACGATTCATATGGGTAATACTGATGCGGGTTCTGCTGAGATGATGAGGGAATAGGACATGGTGAATGATTACAAAGTTTGGGCCATTATTATGGAATTAATGGCCGAAGGGGGCGGCTTCCATTTAAATTCTACATTTTGGGGTGGCAACAGTTACAGTGGCTGTAGTCTTTGTAACGTTGGTGCCTGGTGGAGTTTGTTTGTGTCCAGTTATAGGGTGAAGTGCGATAGTAAGTGTCTTATGAACATGCCGCCGAGAGGGATACCTACCAGGCGAGGAAGATGGTCTCATGGAGAGACGAGCAATGTTGGTAGGGGAAATGTGGTCTGGATAGGTCCCAGTCGGGACCAATGGAGCGTTGCCGTGACTGCTATTTTCTTTCGCCCTTTTTTTTCCACAGGATGTGCAGTGAGAGGTGGAGGAATTGGAAGAGAATTTGTGGCATATGGTGGGGGAGGAGGAGTTTCCTGCAGAGGCTATTGCTATGTCTGAATGGATTCACGACCCAAGTAATATAAGGGTTCATATGGCTTTGTATAATCGGGCCGTTATTATGCTGTGGGTCACTAAGACTCTCATCACCCAGGTTATGGAGGCAAGGGTTGACATCTTGTCTGGCTCCCAGCGGATGACCAAGATGGAGGAGCGTTGTAAAGATCATGTTGAAGAGACAAACTAGATTCACATGAAACTGGATGTGTTTGCGGCTGACATGGGGATCTTGTTCCTCACCCGACCTAAAAAAGTGGAGAATCCGCAAGAGAATAATCTCTGTGGTAAGGGTGTGGCTGTTGATGTACCACCGGTGGTGGTGATTGAGGACGAGGCCGGCCCAACTGGTTAATTCCTTCCCCTCTGTGACTGGTCTCTGTTGGGGTTTTGATTTCTCGGCATGGTGATTTTAAGCATGGTGATTTTCTTTGTTTTAGCTTGTTTCGGCATCATTGGAATGTTTTTTTTTTCTGGTTCTCCGGTGTTGGGTTTTTTCACTGGGTAATGCCTGTTCTCTTGGATTACTTTTTTGTAATGGGGGTTTGAATTTTGGTAGGAATGGGGGTTTAGTAATACTTGCATTTTTTCGATTGATGGTAGTTTCCCGACTGATGATAGTAAGTGGTTTCGCCTTTATAGCTCGATTCGGGATTGTAATACCGCTGATCTCTGTTTTCTGGTTGCAGGTTTATGCTGCTAAGGATAGTTTTGATCTCTGTGGTGGCTGCTTAAGCACCCAGCTTATTGTAAATATGCTTACTGTACTTTTGATCCTACTATAATAGAATGATGGTCTTTTTTTCTTAAAAAAAAATATGGTTGCTTTTTCTTTCTCGTTTTATGGAAAGAAAATAAATTTTAAAAGTTGTAACTTCTTTTTCTTTTTAATGTATGCAAAGAAAGTAATCTAAAATTTGTACACTCTTTTTCTTTTGTTTTGTAAATGACTGAAACGGAAAATGATTTAAAAAACAAAGTTTTCTTTCAACTTTTTCAATGCACACAAAGCAACAAAGAAAAACAAAAAAATTTCTTTACAAGGTCTGAAAGGAATTTTTTTAAAATTTTATTTCTTCTATAAGAAAAAGAACAAGGAACAGATCTGATTTTTTAAAAACTTGGATCAAACAACCAGTAAAAAACTGAGAGAAACAAGAACCGTGGATGAAAAATAATAGAAAAATTCCACAAAAACTCAAATTGGCCTTAAAGAAAAAAAATCGTTCTCGGAAGGAAGTCAATTTCTAAACAAATCAACAGAGACTTAACTTTTTACAGTGAATTTAGACAAATCAACAACCCACATTCCCAACTCCTTAAACATAAAACTGAAGAAAAAGGAAAATTTGATGAACATGGGCTATGCAATGGCATCTCGCGTGGATGTGTCTGTCTAGCGTCTAGGTCGCGTTCCTGGGAAAAAATAATATTTTTTCAAAAAAAGAGAAAAATACAGGCCAAAAATGCGCATGTGCTCACAACAGCCCGCGTACATGCATGGGAAAAATCACAACCTAGACAAAAAATTTCCTTCCTATAAGGGTTCTAAAATGAGCAATTACTAAGCTAACATATGATATCTTCAAAAAACAGACTGAATCAAACAAAAAACAAGCAAAATAAAAAAAGCACCAAAAAAACCCTAACAACCCAAAATGGAGATAATGCCCCATGGTGAGTCGTTAGTTCTGTTTCGGGAAATTAATCCCTAGTAACCTTTTGGGATAAGTTACTATAGAGTGGTGCCCCATAACAATTCAAACAATCTTACCAATAAATGCAATCTAAATCAATTTATAGTTCAAGATAGAATTTAGAAACAAGAAAATATTTTCTACCTTGGGTCCAATGTTTGTAAAAGATCCCTCTTCTAAACTTTGCTGCTAATGTATCTTTAAATATATATAGTCACAAACAAGGAAAAAGATGCAAGTAGAGAATTGCAAATATAATGATTCAATTGCAAATGAGTGTGTTGAATTTACAAGATAATGAAGAACAACTTAATTAACACATTATTGGATAGGAAAGAGAATTCTTTATAAAAAACAACAACAAGATACAAGATAGATTTCACTTGATCTCGACTACGGCACTATTTTAAAACTAGATGCTGAGTTCCTCCATCCCAAGACACACACATAAACTCCTCTTCAATACTCCAAGGTCATTCCCAAATAAAACAATATAAGAGCTTCTTGGAAAGAAAAAAATGGAGAATGCTGGAAATGTAGATTTCCAGATATGGGGGTTTTAATTGAAGCCCTGGGAAAATAGGATTTATGAACTCAATGTGCAAAAGAGCATCATACGGGTGCTTCTTCTTTCTTCTCCTACCTCTCATGCTTCCTCTCTCCTCTTTTATACTTTTGGGGAGGCATATAGGGAAGTTCAATTAGTTATTTACGGGAAAAGGACAGTTGAAGAACCATGAAACTGTTTTCATGTTTCCCGAAATTTATTTCTATTATTTTTTTACCTTTAGGGGGAACACGGGCTAGACACTAGAGAATTGCATGGACGCGGGCTAGTAATGCATAGGTAATGTCCCTGTATAAATTTGGGATTTTTTGAAAGTTTGACTGAGAAAGGATAATGGGGATTGAATCGTAACAGGACAATGAAGTATGCAATGATGTAAATCAACTGACAAAAGGCATGTTGCAGAGATGTGGAAAATCATGCTATAACACCTTGTTGGAACCTACAATCACTTCCAAGTTGAGGAGAAGAGGAATATATTACTGTTGTACATTGTTGGCTTCCATTCTTGAGGATTTCCCATTATTTTGTTGCTCTTAATTATCATTTCCAAATCATTAAAGGAGAGTTAATACTACAAATAAGGATCTCCATCCTGGATTGTAATCTACAAGTCTGTCCCTTGGTTCTTAGTTTGAATTTAATGATGATGTAATTGTTATTCTAGTTGTAACAAATTCTACAGTACGTTAACATAATATTTGTGGATTGTCTTTAGCATTTAGATGCAATAAATACCTATTGGAATCAATCTTTATTGAATAAATTCCTTTGTATGATATCTGAAGTATTCTATCCCTTTGGGAATTGAAGTGTTTGACAAAAATTCTAAACCCAAGAAGAATAAAACCCATAAACAGTTCGTACATAAACTAATCAACAATTAAGGAAGAGTGTAACTGGCAATTGATTGACAAAATTTGCGAACCAAAAGAGAATTAAATTTAGTCCCAAATTAGCAGACAATAAGGGGTATATTTCAGTGGTATTAGAGCACAGTGATCTAAGTGTTTGACAAAAGTTCTAAACCACTTTACAACCAATCAACAAAAAATTAGCCCAGACTTGGTTAGGGACATTATAGATTTCTCATCAAAGTGAGAAAATGTCTTCAAGGTCATGGATTCAACATGGATTTATACCAATATGATCGGTAAACAAGGGACTTATAGTCCACATGTAGGATCTGGAATTATTTTGATCCATTTTAGATCATTAGATCCCTTGGTCTATTTTGCAAGCAAAAAATTATCATGAATTGAGTGAAACTACACTACCATAGAATGGGATGGGTCGGTGTTGTAACAGTCGGCCATGGTGTATGTGCTCTAAAAGTTTAGACATTACATCCTAGTTCAACCATTCATGTTCTTGACAAATCACTTGGTGTTGAAGTATTTGGAAAATAATCCATAACTATAGGGGTGAATACACCATTGGATATTATAGTTCCAAGAATTTGATTTCAAAGCAGTTGTGAAGCTAAGGAAGCATAATCTTGGGTCAGATTAGCTTCACAAGTATATCATGAGGAAACTATGAGGACAATTAATGAATTGCTCGATCTCAATCTCTTTCATATGGAAATCATTATGGAATTTTTTGCATAAATAATCGAATCCCTTAGTTGAGGTTTTGGCAATTGATGATTATGGTCAATGATAGAGTTCAAGGTAGCTAGTGTTACATGTGGGACCACTTGATAACAAGGTAGTTGTTTGAATTGGCTACAATTAGGATTCCTTGGACATGTAGGTTGGATCATGAGAAACCAACGGTATAGTGGGAAATCCATGATGTCAAGTGTGGTAGAAACTATAGAGGTAAGGTTATTGTGTGGATGGTGCTACATGTAGGGATTTGGTGGATGAATTTATTTATAGATGCCACATAGTATGCTAAGAAATATGATGTTTTCCAACATGTGGGATGTTATTCTATGAGGAATGAAATGTTATTATGACCTATTGTGGCCGGGGAACCATTTCAACACTAGGTAGTGGATTTTGTTGGAACTATTAATCCACTGTCATGTTATATAGAATCAAGGTATGTAATCACAACTATTAATTATTTAGTATGTAGGGCAGAGGTTGTGCTACCTTCAGATTTCTCAATGGAGATGTGTGTGTATCCTCACTAGCAATCTAAGTCAGTGTTTTTTTAGGGAGTGGTGGTTTCCAATAGTGAAAGAGTTCATGATTCATCTCAATGGAATGATGTGATAATCTGCAGTAGGATCTAGCAACT
>NWUY0303892823.1:0-10907 GCA_004151065.3 Larix sibirica
GTCGAATAGGAAGTAGTTACAACCGAAGAGGAGGTTCCAAAACCACCCAAACCACCCATTTTTTTAGATTTTTTTAGATTTTTTGGCTTTTACTGAGGCACACGCTGGTGGGATATGGAGGAATGTGCGCACAAGGCGCAGGTGAGCCATGTGCAACCTGGGTGTGGGTGAAAAAATGAGGTAAAACTGTAAAATTTAGGGATTTTCAGGGGGTGTTTTGGTCTCCAAATTTGTTCATAATCTCTCTAACTGTTGAATGGCCCATGAATAAGTTAAACCATCTAATTGAGCTCCCAAATATGGCTCTTCCATCCATAGTGTCCTTTTGTGTGACCTGCATCAACTTCATGAAGTTTTGTTCCAGAAGTGTCGTCATGGAAGCACAACATGCAAGTGTCATCACAGATGGAGAAGTGCCAAATTTGGGACCTCAACACGCCCCCCCTATAACCCCCCAAGATCCAGCGGTACGTGTAGTTCCCCATGCATACAGTAGAGAACTATATGGTGCCAGGATTTCCAGGTGTGTGGTCAAAGACGCACCCCCCCCACACACACATATGCAAATAATATAACACATAGCCAACATAGATGAATTCTTCACCCTGATGCATAGGACCTACGTCATGTTTGGTATCAAAGCGTCGAAGCGGCATACTATGACCTATAGCGATAAAGGGGGAGGTGGCCTGCATCACAATCCAAACACAAAAAATGCTAATAATAATAATTGAAGGTCCACAAATTGTTTATCTTCCAAAAGGTCATAAAAGTTGTTTGAAATATACATTTATTATTGAGATAAAAATAAAATACACATCAGATTTTTTGTAAATGCAATACAAATAATTAAAGATTGTTTGCAATAATCAATGACATAAGGATAAAGTATACATTGATTTTAAAAACTATTGCTAACAATTTGAATGCATTTTTCAGGTTTTATATCGAAGGAATAGTTTGGCTTCCTTAACAACTAACATATTCACAACATGATTGCTACTGCAAAAGAAGGACAATGTTCCATTAAAAAAGCTAAGTTGCTAGTTGTTGTCTAAAAATTGATCTATCAAAAGCTTTCAACACACTAAATTGGGTATCATCATATTCATCCTAATTCAACTTGATATGAACTTACCTTTGGTCAACTAAATCTTGGGATGTTTATAATCAACTACCATTGCTATTCTAATAAATGGGTCTCCTTTGGAGTTATTCCAATCCTCTAGGGAGCTTAGACAAGGATTCTCATTGTCCCCCTTTCTTTTTCTACTAGTAGTTGAAGACTTGAATAGGCTATTAAAGGACTCAAAGGAGAATGGTAGTTTGGAAGAGATAAATATCTCCAATGGGGTCTACATCACCCATTTCATGTTTGTTGATGATATTTTAATTTTTGGCCATGACCACTCTCATGAAATCAAGAAAATCAAGGAGATTTTGGAGCTACACCATAAATCTATGGGAATGAAGATCAATTTATCTAAATTTGTAGTCCTTGTACATGATATTTCAGATGAGGATTCTCAGCTGATTGGAACTATTCCATCCTTCTCAATGAAGAATCTAGAGAAAGGAGTAAAATACGTAGGTTTTAATCTAAAACTTGATAGTTATAGGTTTGAAGATCGGTTGCGGATGGTTAAGAATATTGAGGAAAGTATCTCAATATGGGTAAACATGTGGCTTTCCCATGGGGACATACTTATCCTAATTAAAACAATCTTGGAAAGTATACAATTATAATAGTTAGAAATTACTAACATTCCAAAAGGTGTCTTGACCAAGATCAAGAAAAAATGCACTTGTTTATTATGGACCGAAAAAGGACAATGAAAGGAATCCTTCTAGTACGTTGGTTAGGAGTAGGCTCACCAAAAGCATTAGGTGGGTGGGGTTTCAAGAACCTATACTCCTTCAGTAAATCTCTAGCATCCAAGAACCTTTGGAGACTGATTTACAATGAGTCACTTTGGGGAAGGGTTACAAAATCCAAATACTTAAAAGGCATAACTATGGAAGAATAGTTCATGGATCCTAGGAAATGTAATCAATGGGAATCTATAGTCTGGAAAAAATTTGTGGAAGCCTTTCCTCTCATAGGGTTGTGGACAACTTGGAAGGTCGGAGGTGGAAGAAAGTTTTGTGTTGGCGAGGATAATTGGATTGGAACGGAAGGGGCTCATACTTTTTCAAAAGAATTTATAAATTCCATGAATGATAAAAAAATTCTTATTAAAGAATGTTGGCACAAATGATCAAAAATTTTAGGCTCGGAGGTGGAAATCAGATGAAGCATTGGACTTAGAAGGACCTCAGGCCCTTGAATGGATGCAATACGTGAATAGAATGTCGCATGGGGATATTAGGTTATCATATGAGGAGAACAAATTATTTTGGTCAAAGAATCCAACTACGGGGATCTACACATTTAAATTGGGCTATGCTGCGAAAGATAGAGATGATTTTACAAGAGAAAGGAAATGTTGGTGGGTATTAGTTTGGAAACTACCAAGTGTGTTGAAAGATAATATCCTTATGTGGGTATATTTAAAAAATAAAATGCTAACATGGGACAACATAATTAAACGCAGATGGGCAGGGTCTGGAAGATGTGTTATGTGTCTTTAAGATGTTGAAATAGTAAATCATGTTTTTTTAATGTGTTTCTTTGTCAAAGAAATCTAGAAGGAGATACACATTGTCTTCAATCGTAAGATAGGATGGAACTTAGATTCACTAGAAGGATGCATTTAAGAATGGTTATTAGATAAATTCATTAAAGATTATAAAGCCTTGCAAAATTTGTTCATATATTGGATCTGGTGGGAAAGAAATCTCTTGAGTTTTCAGTACAAACAATTCCCGATGGACCTGGCAGCTCACATGGTGATTAAAACTGTTAAGAAAAACAAGGCTCCTCTAAAATACAAGAATCCTAAGGTTTTAAAACTTCCAACCTAGAAATATCTTGGGGATTCTTCGATGGGGCTAGCCAAGGACATCCAACTATCTGTAATGCATGATCTATTGTCCATAAAAGCTCCACTAAGTTTTTTCATCTAAAATATGTGATTGGGAGAGGCAGCAATACCATAGGGGAGCTATATTCCTTATGGATTCTACTGCGAAGTGCTCACCAAAAAAATTCAAGAAACTTCAAGTGCTAAGAGACTTAAAGATTATTATAGAATGGATAAATAACAATCATAATATTAAGATATTAGGTATCAAACCAATTATGAACTTAATCAAGAATCAAATTTAGCCTTTTGATTAGATCTCTTTTACTCACATATTTAAGGAATTAAATAAAGGAGAGGATGAACTCTCCAAGCAAGCTCTCTTACTAGATGAAAGAGTGCTAATTGAACAAGAATTCAGAGATTTTGTTTTGTAGGTCGAGATAGAAATCTCTTTATACTAATGGGAACTTTATAATGTGTTTTTTATTCTCTCTTGATGGACTAAGAAAACTATAGTTTGTAGGAATGCGATTATTTTTTATTACAAAATTTCAGTTTTGGTCTTGAAATATATTATTTATACAAGAAGCATGTTCTTTTTGTTAAGATATATGGACTCATGAAAAGGAAGGATGCAAGGAATCTACAAGAAAGGGATACGTATATTTCTTTTATTGGAAAATAATATTTTTTCTTTTGGAAGAAAAAGCTATACATTTATTTTCTATAAATGCAATACAAGTTATGAGTTGACAAGTGGAAAAAGGTTGGATTGTACTTTAAGTGAAATGCATTGGGTGCAAACGTTAGAAATGCATTAGCAAATAGACACAAGTATACATGTTTTTTTTATCCATGAAATTTGGGAAATCCATGCGCTTTGCACATATGCTAATTTTTTTCGGTCAATGTATATGAGATAACAATAAAGTGATAGCTCAAACTGTGTGGCATTCACTAATTATGTTCATTAACACTTCTTAATTCCATCATTTTTATGTTAAAAATATGATATATATATATATACAAAATATTAGTTGTATGTACTATCACAAAATAAGAATTACTAATAAGAAACAAGAATTAATGAGGATAATCGCAGTATCCTTCACTTTCTCACTTTGTATTTTTCCATCTTTTTTCAAAGGAAACCTTTATGGTGAGGAGTATGAGTATATGAAAAAGAGAAGCAGAAGAAGAGTGGAGATGCATACTTTGGCTCAACTTCAATGATTTATTTGATTAAGATAGGCTATTTTGTTTGTTTCTTTGATAAACTCCACTGGTCTACTTAAAGACATGTTATTTTGTTTGTTTCATTGTTTGTTTTGCATCATGATCATCCTTGTTACCGGCATGCTATAGGTTGAGCTCATGTTTGGTAGAAACTTATGACGGCCATCAACTTATTTGTTCTCCCTTGCTCCCCTTCATTGTAGGTATCCCAAATAAATAACAAAGACATTAGGCATCACCTCTAATTTGAAACTAAATCAAACAAATTGCAAAAATATTGATTCAAAACCAAGTAAAAAATCAACAAATTTAAGGAGGAAACTCAAAAAAAATTATCAACCTGTGAACTAGATGTCTTAGTGCCTTTCTTTTGTTTGCAACATAATGAATTAGATTTTCTATGGCAATTATGTGGGGAGGTTATCCAATGTTTCACCATCTCTTTTCCTATCTATCATATACCATAAACATTGTAAGAAAAACCTTCTTTTTATTTTGTTCTTGAATCGAGTTCATCAACTACTATTACATATTTCAAACTTCAATTTGCTTCATTGACAAAATATGCTAAACTTTTCATATATGAATCCAAAGGAAACATATAACCAACATAAGCATATTGTTCTTGTTGTTATCTAACCTCTAGTAAGAGAAGAGCCTGAGATTATTAGAGGAGGGTGTTGTACCTAATCCACTATCAAGGTCACTAAAATACTTAAGGAAAGAGTAACCCTAGGTAAAATCAATGCTAGTAACTACATATCATAATAGATGTTTAGGTAATGGAATTCCCATTTCTTAGTCAAACTAAATAAGAATGGTTATTGAAATATGGTCCATATTCATAATAAAACTAAACCTAATGTCACCTAATAGAAAAATAGGATTTCCAAATACAATAAGAAGAACTATAAAAGTGAATTCCATGGCGATAACTTTCTTAATGGTAAGTTTCCAGTTCTTATGTACTTAAAAGCGGGATAGGAAATTTAGAGCAAAACTAATAGAATATAGCAAGATTGTAGAATGAAAGTGATAGATTTACCATAACAATAGATAATTGTAGATATCCAAATACCACAATAGAAACACCTTTATTTATGAAAGAAATGTTCAATTTCCCCTTCAATCGGGGAACCTCCAAATGAGTAGAGATCCAATTATAATATATTTCACAAGGCATCTTATTATATTGCTTCTACTCCTTTCTATAGTCTCTAGTGAAGGAACTTTCTAGTAGGAGAGACCTTCTAGTAATCCTTCTTACAATGGTTTATGTCTAGCCTCCCTAGCTAGGAAATTTCTAGTGAAGCCTAACATTCTAGTAGGAAGAACCTTATAGTAAAACTTCTTACAAATATTTCTTTCATAGTATATCTACTTCATATGCCTTATTTAATATATATGGCCTTGATACATGAAATTCATCTATATATTTAAGGGGGTTATGGCAGAACCCTCACATGCCTTTGTTAATAGGCTATTTTTGCTCACCTACCTTGTCATGAGCATCACTACTTTTATACATAATTTCCAAAAGTATTAGCCCCATTACCATCACTTCCATCACCACATGACCTTAGTAATGTGATACAAAATCGAAGAAATTCAAATGTCAATCTTAAAAAAGTCACGATATGTATTTTTCCTCGAATTTTGTGCAACCTCGTTGCACTAAAAGCCTCAAAAACCATGATGGGGATCCAAAAAGCTGAAATCATTTGCTCATAATTATTGTGTTCCTTCCAAAGAGTTGTAGTGGATAAAAGTGGACATTTCCTAAACATTATCGCCAAAAATAGCATTTGATTTGGTCTCCAAAACCTATCTTCACTACTAAAGGCATCAATGAAAAGTGGATTATTCACATTAGAGATAGATCCAATAGTTTTCCACATCCTCTCATATAAATACATCACTCAAGGTCATTCAAAAACACATTCCATATCCATAATGGCAAGGTTATGCTTTTAGATTTCCTACAAAAAGTGAGAGAGATCCTCCATCATTTTCCTTTCACCATTTGGGATCCACCTTCTACATCACTTGGCTAGGAATTTGAGAAAAAAAATAGAAGAACACTCATTTGGGTTAGCTGCATAGGTCCACATCTTCTACAACTAACACCAAGTTGTCTCTTTATCTACCCATTATTTATGTTAATATAAATAATATTCTTTGTATGTGTTGCTTTGTTAGCTTTTAGCTAGTTTTCTTTCTATTTATAATTCATACATAATAAGGAATATTGTTCATTTAGTTTAGTTTTCCCTATTTTCATTTGATTTGGTACTTAAGATTACACAACCCTTGAGTAGGTACAATTGGTACATGGTGAAAAAACACCAACACCATAATTAGTGACTACAATGGGGATGAATCCTTTCATTCATTCTTGGTTGTGTTAGTGCCATTTTAATACTATTTTTTAGGTGATGTGTTAATTTCCATGCTCTTTATTTCTTGTTGTTTTTTTTTTCAATTGTTGGACCTTTCGTTTTTCAAAACTTGGTTGCAAAATATGGACCTTTAGTCAAACCCACGAAGAATTGTGTACGAGGAGGAAATCAGAAAGGTGATCTGCATTAATTTGTAACCTTCTTGACACAGTAAAATGATGTAATTTACAAGGTAAAAAATGACCACTCTAATTGTATAAAATCTCCACAAGAACCATGGGATCAATTTTCTAGTGGTTAGTTGGGGGATTTTGTTGTTGTCCCCATTGTAGGGATGTTTTGAGTGCGCATGTGTGCAAGGGATTGTAAGCCTTTTGGGATATTTTTGTAGAACATTTTGAGAAGTAGTGTCAATGTAAAGGGTCCTAAAATTTATTAAAATGGAAGTTGTGTTACCCCCTTTCAAATTTTCCTTTGCACATGAATGTTTTTTTCTTTTTAGAGTGATGTATAGCTTAGGTCTATTTGATTGGAATGATGCTGAATGCTAAATATATATTGATGGATTGCGTAAGAACATGATTAATAAATGTGTAACATATTCTCTAAATCATCTATCCACTAGCCTCCCTCATTTCACATTGGTTAGGATGTGCCTCAGGTGAGACCTTCTTATATTTAGAGAAGATTGAAAATGTCAGCGCTCTAGACTACAACGGGACTTTGTTTCCCACCAATGTAAGAACCATGGTCTCCCTTTTTCTGCCAACAAATGGTTTCATTGTCGATACCCAGATTTCAACAGGGACCTGCTAGCTAAATGGATGGAATAATTCATAAAATTATGATCCAAGATTGGTGGGAAAAAATATTTGAATATTTTTTGTTGCAAGAAGCCGAGTTGTGAAACCAAAAACTGGAAAGGTATAGAGAATTTGTGTTATATGGTGGACCAGAGTATGATCAATATGAGTTCCTCTAGTGTGAGTTTCGTGTGAATTTAATTAAGTGGTTAAAATAGCTTGTGGAAGCTCCCAAATATATGGATTTGAAAAATAAAATGGTTCAGTATACCACAATAGATTTAATAGATCTGATTAAACTGGATCATCAATTGGCTCAAGTATTCAACTTTTGGGTAGAAACTACCATCAACAGATATATAGTAGAATTTATTGCAGAAAACAATCAATCCTTTGCAAAAGACGAAGTCGATTTTAAAAAGGGAGTTTGAAGAATATTTATAAAAGAGATACCTATGTGGATAAAGTTTCATTCGTAGAGCCATGATTTCTACCCTTCGATCCTAATCCCATGGATGAGTAGGTAATTGTGTCCAAGAGAAGTAGCCAGCAATGAATTTGGTTAGTTGCAAAAAATGAAAATGTCTCGAAAGGTCGACCATTCAAGAAAAATGGTGGAAACCCCAGATGAAGTTGGAAAGGAAAAAGAGTGATCAATTACAGAGAGAGTAGTGTGGAGGAGGAGATAATAAGGAGTGGCTACGTGATTTGAGGAAGGTGATAAGACGAGGTGAGATGACCAAAACTTGGTTGAAGGAAAGAGGGATATAAGTATAAGAGATCCCAACAAGAGAAAGTTGGGGAGAATGGACATCAAGAGGGTTTGGAGGTAGAGAAAGGGAGCTTGTTGAGAGGAATCTCATTGAACTTTCAAGAGGAGAAGTGCTTCAAACTGGCCATATAGAACCAATACTAGAATAATTTGTAGGACATCCATAACTGACCCAACTAAGAATGGAGGAAGTCCAGCAAGTGAACCCCCATAATTGAGGAAGTGATATGTGGAAGTAATGAAACTAGATCAATTTTGACTACTCCCCCAACATCTACATCTCAAGTGGTATTTTCTTTTTCCTATACTATATTATGTTTATCTTGGTACTTTCAGTTTGGTAATGACTCTAATAATGGATCATCAATTATTGGAACTGGTAGTAGTAGTGTTATCTCTAGTGTAAGAACAAGAAATCAAAGTAGTAACAATTAGTTAGTCCCAATAGTATATTCAAATCTTGTTTCACAACCAGGTCCAAGAGGATTTATTTTAGTTGAGATGACAATCACTGGAATGGTTGGATTTAAAGGAGGTCCTTTGGTATGATACCCAAAGTCATGGGAAAAAGGAGTTGAGGAAGATGTGGAATTGCATTGGTTTTTATGTGAGGGAATTTGGAGGTCCGAGGAAATCCTAGATAATTCCATGTTAATAGAGTTCCATATGAACCTGATAGGTCAAGCTCTGCAATGGTATATGAAGTGTGTGGAACATCCTATAAACACTCCATCCCTAACTTTTCCAGAATTCAAGAAACTATTTATTGTAGAATTTCAACTACCAAATTCTGAACAACAAGGTATTGAAGAACTTAAGGAAATTTGATGGTGTGAAGGAGAATCTAGATGGGAATATGATCAAATATTTGGATATGTATTAAGTAAGTTATGAGTCCCATTCCTTAATCTCATCATAAATAGTGGTTTATTTAGGGGATTCTACCACTTGCAAGGATACCTTTATCGCAATAAGTGATCACTTCTCCTAGAACTGCATTAGACCATGCCATGAAGATTGAAACTATGGAGAAATATCCCATTGGAATTTTCAATGGATAATCCATTAGTACATATGATTTATCATAGGTACAACACTAAATTGCTCCTCTCACCAAGAAGATTCAAGAGTTGACTATTCCAAAGGTGGGTCGAGAACAAGTATGGCGTACGGGATGCATGACAAAATGACACCATGTGTCTAAGTGTCCTAGAATCATAAGAGGTTCTGTTGTAAGGCCTCATATGGGAGTTGCACAACTAGCTAATTTAAATCCCTTCCAAGTACCTATATCTCATCCACCAGATCCCAATCTGCAGGGCTCTCGTCCAAATGAATATTGCAAAATCTGTAGAACTTATGGGAATCCTCCTAGACATTTCCCCATTCTATATAAGTACTCTTCAATCCCTAATACAATCTATTGTGGATTATGTGGTTCCACTAATAATATCACATAAAATTGTAGGGATTTAGATGCTTGACTGAAATATTGTCCATATCCATATTCAGGGTGTCAGATCAACAACATCCCCAAGGAGGAGGGGGTGGAGGATGAGGAAAAGGAGGAGATTATTGAGGCATTAGAACCAATCCACTTAGTGGGATGGGTGGAGCAATATGCTGTTATAGATACAATGAGCTCAATCATGTTACATGATATTTATTGTTACCAAGAATACCGTGGTGCACCTATTAATGAGTAAATACTCATTCCACAAAAGAATTTCCTGAGCTTATTGGGAAGTGGGAGGATTAAACAAGAAATAAACTGGAAAAAATTATCAACTTGGAACAAAGGAGTAATAATACAATGTCTATGACTATTAATGTTGTAGCATGAGAAGGAACCCAAAATAGTGCAGATCATGGTAGATGTGACTTTCCACATATCCAAAAAGCAGGACCTAAGGAACCTAAATTTGATCCAATACAACACAAGAATATTTTTAAGGAATCTGTGGAAATGTTTTAACATTCACCTGTATCAAAATATGAAGGAGTTGTAGAAGACACGTAGAGTCATGGAAGGAGCACTTTTCCTATGGTATCTAGCTGCACAAGGGATCTTATATATGAATCCCCTAGTAAGTCCAAGAAACTACCTGACTTGAGGATTAACATATTTGTGTATAGATTAGATTATGATACTTTAGTTAAGAATATGCATAATACTCTCTGCTCTCTATTGGGAACAAGAGAAAATGAGGAAGAACAAATTTCATCTAATCTCTAGAAATAAATTCTAATAATGTTAGGAGAAGGAAGAAAAGAAATGGGAAGGAGTTTCGACTAAATGATTAGCTAGTTGGGTATGACATTAAGGACGTGATGTTAGACTTCATCTCTGATGTTAATATCCTCCCTAATAATTCCTAGGAATGTATCATGGCTATCAATCCCTTAGTGTTCTCTCCAGTTTAGTTGAGAATGGATAGTCAATATAAGACTTTTCCCATAGGATGGTTGCAATATGTAGAAATTGATCTAGAAGGGGTCAAGACATTTGTTGACTTTGAAGTTATCGAGAATATGGATCAGACTAATCCATATCCATCCTTATTGGGGATTGATTGGGATTATATGAATTCTTCCATAATCAATCTAAAACATGAAACTATGACTTTTGAAGCAAATGGTATTAGAGTCATACAACCTTCAGATCCCTATCAGGGCCCTAGGTACACAAAACCTATTTATACTATGTTAGGATATTCCTATACTCCATCCT
>NWUY0303892852.1:0-10908 GCA_004151065.3 Larix sibirica
AGCCCATGAAACCATTCATTCCTTGAAATCTACTAGAAAACCGGGTATGCTAATCAAACTGGATATCACCAAAGCATATGATAAATTAAATTGGAAATATATGCGTGGAGTGTGGGAAGCTTATGGCTTTGGTGCTAAATGGGTGAGTTGGGTTATGAATCTCATCACTACCCCTTTCTTTTCCATCTTGCTCAATGGCTCCCCAACCAGGCTTATTCAATCCTCACGTAGCATCAGGCAAGGTGATCCACTGTCCCCTTTCCTATTCATCCTAATGGTGGAAGGGTTGGGTCACCTCATTCAGGCTCGTACAGTCGAAGGTGAAATCCGTGGTCTGGACCTCCTTGAGGGTTTGGCAAAACAGACCCACCAACAATTCGTTGATGACACCATGTTAATGGGGCACCCTTCAGTCCAAGAAGCTGATGCCTTTAAAAAAAGCCTCAATCTTTTTGCCAAGGCTTCGGGGCTTGAAGTCAATCCTGAAAAATCCCAGGTTTTCTTTTTTAACACACCTAGTGTTTCTCAACGTAATATCCTTCGTATCCTCAATTTTTCCAAAGGCTCCCTACCCACAAAATTTTTGGGTGTGCCTCTTTCTGAGGGCACCCTAAGGGGGATTTCTTGGCAAGATCTTCTGAACCGCATAAAAATTAGACTGCATAATTGGATAAACAGACCTCTAAACCTTCCTAGTAGGCTCATTCTGGTTAAGTCTGTCCTTCAGGCCATGCCTATTTACCTTTTTTCTCTTCTATAATCCCCTAAGTCTATTCTCAGAGAAATCAGAGGCATCCATCATAATTTTTTATGGGGTGGTCGGGCATCCAAATCCAAATTTGCCCTGATTAGATGGGATGCCTTATGTCAGCCTAAGGCAAAGGGAGGATTGGGACTTCGCGATCCTAAAGTTGTAAGTGATATACATGGTGCAAAGCTATGGTGGCACTGGTGTAACCACAATAATGAGCCATGGGAAAAATTATGGCAAGTCAAGTATGTTAGGGCCCAACCCTCCAACCAATTAATTCGTTTTAATTCAGATGTTGAAGGCTCCCACATCTGGAGGAAAGCTCTGTCAGGAAGGAAAATGGTTCAAGACCATAGCTTCTGGGAGATTGGAGACAGGGAGCTAGCAAACTTTTGGTATGACTCGTGGAACCAATTCCTAAAACTTGGGAATGATCAGCAATGGTAGGATATCAGAAACCGGGGTTTGATGGAAGGAAAATCGAAGGTTTGTCATTATTGGTCTAATATCCCGAGAGATTTTAGCAGGACTTGGCTGGACCAACAATGGTGGAATGGTCTAACCAATAACAAGGACGGTCAATCTTTTGGAGAAATCCTTTAGGAAAGATATATTTGTATCAAGACTGGCCCTGACAAGCTTCGATGGGGCTACCAGCAAAAAGGGGTCTTTAGCATTCGGGAAGCTTATGATATTCATACAAATCGAGCCGATGATGGCGATAGCCCTTGGGATAAGATTTGGAAAATAAATCCATGGCCAAAAAAAACCATTTTTTGTTGGCTGGTCATTTGGAAAAGGGTCCTGACAGGAGAGAACCTCAAAAAAAGGGGAATTCAAGGACCATCATGCTGCCTGCTTTGCAAGAATAGTGAGGAAACTCTAAGCCACCTGCTCGACGAGTGTGATTTCTCCTCTTTTCTGTGGGACGAGGGGGCAATGATCTTTAGAAGGAGCGAGAGGGTTCATGGTCAACCAGGGCTGTCTCTAAGTAATTGGGATACCAAAGCATTCAATAACCCCATTATTGCTTTCATTTGGAAAATGTTCGCAGGCATGCTGTGTTGGAATTTATGGAAAGAGAGAAATGGAAGGATTTTCTGAGACAGAAGTCAAAATAAGGAAGTGGTTTGGGCTACACTAGTCCGCAACATCCAAGAAATTGTTCGAAGTCTTCAATGGACGAACGAAGAAAAAAATCTCACAAAGGTGGAGTTGCTCATTGCTAATGGTTGGAATCTAGGTAAAGAGGATTTAATTGGGCTCCATAGGCGAGACAAACTATGTAAACCCTCCAGTCCTAAATCCCGGTCCCCTCCAGCTCTGGCGTTTTTCAAGCTAAACTTTGATGGGGCCTCGCGAGGCAACCCTGGGTGTGCATGTTTTGGAGGAGTCTGTAGAAATGCGTAGGGAAAGGTTCTGCAGGTGTTTTTTGGAAACATAGGCCAAGACACGAATAACTTAGCTAAGCTAGACGGGCTTATCTTCGGCTTGCAGATCATAATTTAGGAAAAAAATTTCCCTGCCATTATCGAGGGCGACTCAAATATCATCATCCAAATGGCTAAGGGTCTTGCACATGGCAAATCATCAGAACATGTTACATCCAGCTGGCGGCTTTCCCATCGCTTGGAAGTTCTACACCACCTTCTCCAATATCATAGTCAGTTGTCCTTTCTCCATGTCAGACGAGAGGCCAATAAGGTGGCAGATTGTTTGGACAACCTTGGGGTGGACAGGAGAGGAAGCCACGTGATGGGACACATGGAGGGTTTTCACAGTGAAGCCTGGGCTCCGAGGTTCCTACAGTTGGAAATTGAGGACATGGGTCGGAACCAGATGGCGATTGATGGACAACCCGTTCCCTGAGGACAGGACAGAGGTCACTTGGAGAGTACACTCATGACGCCTGGATGATGGGGTGGATAATTTCGAGAGGGGACATCTCCTACAAGTTAGTTATTATGGGAATATGCTGGATGTACGATTTTTGGTTTTTTGTGATCCTAATGGAAGATTTGCTGAGATTTCCGCCTGCTCGCATGATGGCCGTAATCAATATGGTTTATGGCGATGGAACGTGTCCAAGCTTGTTTAGTTTTTCAGAAAGCTTGGCCATTTATGGCATGGGAGGCCTCATCATTTGCAAGTGGTCTTTTTATTTGACCTCCCTTTGACTCTGGCTGCATTCCCGTTCTGAGACAGTTAGTTGGAATTGTTGTATTTGTGCTATCTATACTCTGAGTACGCTGTTTTCTTCTGGTTTTGTCCAACTACGGCCTCCCGAGTGCCTTTTATTGTTTTTTTTTCTCCTGCTACCATGGCCCTGAAGAGAGAGTTTGTTGTTCCTTCAGGGTCAGCCTCTACGGGTTCAACTTTGAAAGGGAAAGAGAAGGTTTCTGGGAAACGTGTGGGTGTGGGAAGGGTCACGAGAGCCCAAGTACGGGCTCAATCGGCCGTTGTTTTCTTCCGGGAATGCCTACCGGATTCTACAAGGGAGTATATTGAAATTATGGAGAAAAATCTCTAGAAGGATGTAAAGGCTATGCCTATTGAGGAGGTTAGGAGCACAGTTGAAGAATGGGTTACTGATCCAGGCAATACTGTGGGTCGAGCCTTGGCGTATGACCGGATGGTGATGACCTATTGGGTCACGAAGAATCTCTTGGCTAATGTGCTGATGGAGGGATCTATGAAGAAACAAGGGGATGAGGAGCCGATTAAGGCCTAGAAATCCCACAATGCAAACAACCGGCTCATGCATTGCAAGATTGATGCAATTGCTAAAAAGATTGGTCTTTCCTTTCCCTATCCGGGCTTGGATGACAAGGGTAACTGGATTCCAACCAACAAGACTCCCAGGAAGGATCCGCCTCAGCCTACTGTTGCTGCCTTCATTGCCACAATTTCTTCCCAGCGGTTGGACGAGGTTACCCATGCCAAGGAGAAAGACGTAACTGGCTCTTCGACCATTTTCTCTGATGAGGCAGCCGTCTAATTGCCCATTTACAGGTTCAGGTTCCTTTTTGTTAATGTCTGTAATTTAGCTCATAGTAGTTAAAAGGTTTTTTGGTGATAGGTGTCAGTCTAGCTATAAGAATGAGTCTGTAATTTTTGAAATATCCACTGGAGGGCCCAGCCATGGAATGCAGGCTACGTAATGTGTAACTTTTTATGTCTAAACTTTTGGTATGGGGATTCAGACTTTGGGTATGGGGATTTAGTTCTGAAACTCAGTCACGCTTTTAGCGAATATGTATCTTTGTTTTCTGCAAGTAATATGATATGAAGTCCTTTTTATTTACAAAAAAAGGGAAAACAATATGCACCAATCATGTACATAGAAAACCGGTAATAAGACTAACGGGAAAGATTGCAAGGTTTTTCTTCTCTTCTACAAGCTACGAACAATTCTCTATGCAAAGCAAGCTCACCTATGTTTAGAGATCTTTGTCAATTGAAAAAAACACTGACTACATATTTGATATTCCTCATTATGTAACACACCTAATGTCACACTAGAAAAAAAAATTAAATAATAAAATGTATGTATGCTCATTAACTACTTGCATATTACTTATATGTCATCCTATAACAAATGCATTTGAATGCATAAAATATGTCCCCATTGTAGCCCAAACCCTAATCCGCTAAGTCCGTTGCATCGGGAAAATAGGGTTAAAACAAATCCTTCCCATTTTGTGGATTATGTTTCCCTTCAATCCTGCAGGGTGCAAAGAAAAAGTCCAAATCTTGGTGTGAAGGAAGAGGGTTTCAAGATCCCTTCTCAACCTACAGAACAGTCGGTGGATGAGAAATTATTCGATGGTTTTCTGGTTGGTGGATATTTTCATTCAACAAACACTATTAATTCTGAAGCAAAGATGTTTTTTTACAGAAGCAGACACAGATTAAAGAGTGAAAAATCTAAGAAAGGGAGGCCATTATGTGTGTTAGGTAAAGACGTGATAGTGGATATGGTGTCAGCTTTATAGAGTAGAGATTTATTGGGAAAATTTAAATTTCTAACTCTCACTAGATTGAAGCTAATGGATTGGGTTTGAATCAAATGGAAACCTATCATTAGGAATATTCCTAGGGTTTTGATGTTAACAAATGACTGGATATGTTTTCAGTTTTTATCTAAGGAAGACATGGAGAATATTGAGCAAAGGTATTGGGTGATTGAGAAGGGGTCTCTTGTCTTTATTAGATGTTACTCAGGATTTAACCCTTGGAAATAGAAATTATGTCGGAGACATTTATGGGTTCTGCTTCATGATTTCCCTTTATTTTGTTGGTGTTTGGTGGGGTTCATGGTAGTGGCCAATACTATAGGGAACTTCATCCTAATTTAAGAGAACCAACTTCTGGAATCAAAAAGAAGAATGCCTAGAATAATCATGGAAATAAATGTGGAAGATGGGCTACCATAGGAGGTAGAAGTGGTGTGGGAGGGGTGCTCATTTGTCCAAATATTAGACAAATGGAACATACATTTTCGGTGCCACAACTGTCGACATACAGGACATGTCAAAGCCAAATGTAAAAATCCTCGTTTTGGGTCGAAGATTGAGGAAAAGAGTTTTACTCCTTCTCCAGGTCTTTCGGAAGAGTTGGATGTTGGAATTCAGTTTCCTATGCCCTTGGATACTTCTTCGACTACTGACTTCATTGGTAAGTTTATCAAATCTATACATGTCCTTAAAAAATTTCTTCCTGAAGAGATAACAAATCCTTTGTCGTCTTTGGGTTTATCCCTAGGAGAAAATTTTGGTCAGGAAAATTATTTATCTCTTCATGCTCCTTAAAATGTTGATTTCAGTAAAGCTATAGTTCTGGATACCTCTCTCGATTTTAGATCATCTGAAGAAAAAATTAAGGAAGATTATACTAGGGCTTCCCCTGATGATTTGATGGAAGCGGAAGAGAATCTTCCTTTAATTGAGGGTTCTGTTGAGAATAGGCCACAAAACATTAGAAGATATTTATTCTCTGATTTTCATTATGTTGATGGGTCTTAAGAAAAAAGGAAGGATTCTGATACTTAGACTCATAATCCTATTATCGAGGAGTTCCCTAGCTTTGGGTACTAGAAAAACCCTTTCCAATTACATTGACTTCCTCTCCTTTGACATAAAATGTTGAACCTTTCCCTTCTTTGGACTTCCCTTCCTTACAAGAGTCCTTAAATAAGAAGAAAATCCCTTGCTACTTGGCTTATATAGATGGAGACCCGGAAACTTTACCCATTTCCTCCATTAGGACACAAAATGTTACTATTAGGAAACTTCCTCGAAATAAAAATAAAAAATAAAAAAAATCTTGCCAATAAGGGGAAAACAATTGTAGTTTACAAAACCCTAATGTACCTTCTTTGTTTCACAGGGGTTTGGAAGGGTTTTCTGGGGATGTTGCTACCTCTCTTCTTGGGGCTCTTAGAGATTCGGCCCTTAGCGGGGTTAATAAATGAAACTTGTATCCCTAAACATTAGGGGGATTGGATGGATACCCTAAAATATTTTCCATTAAAAGACTTCTGGAGACTGAGAATCATCTTGTTCTGCTTCTACAAGAAACTATGGTTGATTCAAAGACTGCCTATGAGATTTTTTTTAAATAAAACCAACTTGGAAAGTGTGTGCCTGGGATGCTCAAGGTTTATCGAGGGTGCTTCTAGTTGCTTGGAACCCTGATTATACTGTGTTTCAATCCTTTGTCACAACCGCAAGTTTGATGATTGAAGGTTATTTTAAGGGAATGGATATCCCGGTCAAGATTTTGAATGTCTACAGACCTTATAATCATATACAGTTTTTTTGGGAGAATATTAAACAGGCTGGTTTGTTGGATGAAGCTGGTCTAATTCTAGCTGGTGATCTAAATTTTACTCTGTGCTCAAATGAAGTATGTTGTTCAAGAAATGCAATTGATCTGCTTTCTCGTTTTCTTAGATCTTTATTTTCCAATTCAGGTTTGATAGATATTTTACCTACTGTACTAGTTCCAACTTGGTCCAATGGCAGAGTGGGATCTGCAGGCATTGCTAAGAGGTTAGATCGTTTTTTAATGAAAGATAAATTATGCTCTTCTTTTGGCCGCTTTAGATCTTGGTCAATTGCTACAGGAGTATCGGATCACAAGGCAATTATCTTACAGTCGAATTGTGATTCATAAAGTATCCTTTTAAATTCAATCACTGTTGGCCTGAAGATCCGGAACTTTGCAAAATGGTTGAAGAAAAATGGAGGGTTTATGATCGGACTATTAATCAACCTTCTATGAGGAAGTTTGTGATGAAGCTTCAAAAATTAAAGGAGGAAGTTATCAGTTGGGAAAAAGAAAAGAAAGCTGCTAATAGCAGGGATCTTGAACTCATTAAAAAGAATTGAATTCTCTGTGGATTATGATTTTTTCTCGGTTGCCAGAAAGGATAGGTTGATTATTCTGCAAACACAAAAAGAAAAAATACTAAGGCAGATTGAAGAAACCTGCAAACTAAAAATTCAAGCAATCTGGCTCAAGTCTGGTGACAATAATACAAATTGTTTTCACAGGTATGCAAATCAACGCAAAATTGGTAATTCCATTTGGGAATCAAATTTGGATTCTGGGGAAGTAATAAAATAGCAAAAGGAATTAAAAGGTGTTGTTGTTAGATACGTCAGAGATATATATAAAAGGAAGGAAGACATCTCCTTGGAAGATCAACTAAAACTTATTAAGCACTTTCCTATATTCTTTAATGAAGAAGAAGGACACAAAATTGGTACAAAAGTATTAATGGAGGAGGTAAAAGTTGTTTTATCTCAGTTTGCAAGGGAAAAAATCCTGGGTCCGAATGGATGGCTAGTTGAGTTCTATATTCACTTTTTTAACTTATTAGCGCCAAAATTAATGGAGTTGGTTAATACTTCTTAGTGGTTGGGATGGATTCCCTCTTGTCTTAACAGTACTTTTATAGCTCTCATTCCTAAAAAAGACAAGCCTGGCACTTTTAGTGACTTTAGACCAATTTCGCTGTGTAATATTTCATATAAAGTCATAAACACGATTATTGCAAACAAAATTAGGAATATTTTGGGGAGATCCGTAACAGAGGAACAGTTTGGATTTTTTCCAAATAGACAAATTCTAGAAGCAGTTGGAATTGCACAAGAAAGTTTACATTCGCTAAAGGTTAAAAGAATACAAGCCTTTATTCTGAAGATCGACTTGGTGAAAGCATATGATAGGGTGTACTGGTCCTTTCTTCAGTTTATTCTGACTCAGGTCGGTCTTCCATATGAAGTGACAAGGTGGATCATGGCTTGTATATCTTTTGCAAATTTTGTTGTTCTGATAAATGGTTCGCCGACCTCATCATTCAATAGTGGTAGAGGTCTTCGACAGGGATGTCCTCTTTCTCCACTTTTATTTATTCTGGTTATGGATGGACTCAGTAGACTGATTGTTGATTATAAAACTTCTAAGAAAATCAAAAGTTTAAAAATACCTTCTTCCTTATTCTTATCTCATTTACTGTTTGTTGATGATATTCTCATATTTGGTCAAGATTTTGTAAATGAATGGTAGTTTTATTGGGATATTTTAAAATATTTCTGCAATGCTTATGGTCTAGAGATAAGTGCTCAAAAATCATATTTTGTCTATAACTATGATGATCCTCACATTATTGAGCATATTGATTCAATATTCTCATATCAAAAAGATGTTATTGATTCTGGTTTGAATTATTTGGGCTTCTATCTGAAGCCAAACTCTTATAATAAAAATGATTGGGTTTGGATCATAAAAAGAGTGGAAAAAAGAATAAATTGTTGGGCTTTCAAGTGGCTTTCACTTAGTAGTCGGTTCGTATTGGCAAAAGCAGTTCTACAAAGCCTTCTAGTTTATTGGTTTTCCCTCATGCTTATACCTGCTTCTATTGTGTCTATTATTAGACAAAGGATCTTCCAATTTATGTGGACTAGGAGACTTAATAAATTCAAATTCCATTTGGCAACATGGGAATCTATAGCTCTTCCAACGATTTTTGGTGGTTGGGGCCTAAAAAATATGCTATGTTTAAACAAGGATTTATGTGCAAGGAGCCTTTGGAGAGATTTTTTTGTTTGTAATCTTTGGAACAAGGTTACCTTCACAAAATATATAAAGTATTCCTTCATCCAAAGGTGGCATGATTCGACGAAATCGGTACATAATTCTTCTATAATTTGGAGGAGTTTTATGAAAGTTCTTCCCATTATTAGTTCTCATGTCAACTAGAAAGTTGGTAGTGGTGTTCAAATCTTTTTAAGCATTGTACCAATTGTAAATCTTTCAAACTCTTAAAGATTATCTCAATCCCTGATCATGGAACTTCATAATAGGAATATTTGGGTCCTCTCTCAGGTTAAAAACACAAAATTAACTTGAATTTGTTGTGAGGAAGCCGTCGGGTATTGGTTGAAAGCATATCAATTAAATATTCCACATCATATTTCAAATGAATGGAAATCCTTCATAAAATTTATTTCTTGTTCAGGTATTAGGATTATAAATGAAAATTACACAATTTTTTGGGGAAAAAATAAAGATGTTGGTGATGTCTCTGCAAAACAAGCTTATAATAGCCTCATGGATGATTTGGATGGATTGGAGAAAAAATGGTGGGCGAATATTTTTTGGAAGATGAGGATTCCTCTAAAATTCAAATGCTTTGGTTGGCTAGCCATGCATAACAAAATTTTGCCATTGGAAAATCTTCAGAAGAAAGGTTTCAATGGTCTAGGGATTTGTATTCTTTGTAAAAACAATGGGGATTATGTGACTCATATTTTTTGCTTATGTCTTGTTTTTAATAAGGTGTGGACTGAACTATGTAGCATTCTATCGATTCAAGAAGTTTGGGAAATGGGTAACTTTGAAAATTCATTGTTTTCTTGGTTGCAAAAGAAAACAAAGTACAAAATACTTCCTTTCATTACCATTTGGGAAATCTGGAAGTTGTGCAACAGGGTTATTTTTTAGGAATCCAATTATAATCTGTCTGTTTTTGTTTCAAATATCATAGATGTCTTTGATGAACATAAAAAATATTTCTCAAGAAAGACGACGAAGATTCTGAGAAGACCCACATACGCTGATAATATCGTGACTGGTTTTTTTTATGGAGCTAGCAATGATGGGACCTGTGATGTTGGTATTTATCTGGAAATCAAAAGAAATCATTTTATTAATCTTTGGATGAATGTTGGAAAAGGCACAAATACTTTTGTTGAACTGCTAGATTTATGGGCTTTGCTCTAGTTTATACATAAAAGAGGATATGTGGAGTTTAATATTTATGGTGATTCAAAAGTGATAGTTGTCTGGGAAAATGCTATTTCAAATTTAAACTCCTTAGCTCTACATCATTGGAAGCTGAGAGTGCAGAATATGATTCAACTTCTAGCTCTGTTATCGATTTGTCATATCCATCGTTATGTTAATCAGCTGGCTGACGCTCTTTCCAAAAAAGCATTGGAATATCAGATGGGGTTCCTCTACTTTGAGGAATTTATAGATGATGAGGTCATTGTCTCAGGTTCCTATTTTGTGTTTTGATGTCTTGATCAGGTTGTCTTTTCGCCAGTTTTGTCCTATGCTTCAAGTGGTATCTTGATGTCTTGATCAGGTTGTCTTTTTCGTCAGTTTTGTCCTATTCTTCAGGTGGTATCTTGATGTCTTTGATAGGATGCCAGGAGGATTTTGTCTTTTTTTAGATCTGAAAGCAATTTGTTGGCTTTTTTGTAGTTTTGAATGGATTGGTTAGTCTAAAACTTGTCCAAGTTTAAGGTCATTTTTTTGGAGATATGTGACTTTGATTGAATATTAAATAGCAAGTTACATGCTTTTTTTTTCTGTTGAAAAAAATACTAATTAGCGGAAGCTTCAACTTAATCTATAAGACCCATAATTTATTTTAATAATGTATAGTAAGACCTGCACATTAAAACCTGAGGAGTACTAACCATGACATAGGAACTCCGCACTATGATTCTCCTAAATTATTTATGATAATAATTACAATGTTTTTATTGTATGAAATTCAATATCCAATTCCATACCAATACAACCCATGGTATTTAGTTTAATTCAGCTTATGGTTTTCAAACATTAATACCATTCATGCA
>NWUY0303892872.1:0-10909 GCA_004151065.3 Larix sibirica
AAATTGGATCCCTCTCGATGCTTGATAGATGCAGATTTAAGATAGATCTTTATAAATTTAAATTTGAAAAGGCTAGAGTATATTCATCTACATATATTTTAGTAGCAACATTTTTATACGAAGAGAGTCCTTATCCAACAAATAAGAAATTATATACATCAAATTAATATCTAGCTTAATTGTGTCAATAAATGTTGAATGCCAAATGAATACACCCACTTGATATTTCAAATTGTCAAATGTTATTAAACTAATAACCTTTGGTACCGAGGACTTTTTTATTACTTCAATATAAAATAAAATAAAATACACGTTCAAAAGATTTTTATTAGATATGTTAGATATTATAATGTTTATGAGAATATATATTTTCCAAAATTGGAGAACCAAATTAATTTGGCAAAATAAGACAATCCCAAATAATTAAAAAACATTGGACATCATCTAGATTATAGTTTTAATGTAAAGTAATTTTGAAATGGAGGGAGTTGTGCCCCTTCCAAATCATATTGACATGGCCTTGTCTATTTAACTCTTAAATGGGTCTACGAAGTTTTCGCCTTCCAAATCATATTGACATGGCCTTGTCTATTTAACTCTTAAATGGGTCTACGAAGTTTTCGCCATAACTCAGAGGTAGTCCGGAAAGCTACATCACCCAACCAACTCATCCACGTGGAATAGAGTGGGTGGGGCATGCATGAATTGGTTTCGAGTTCGCCGTGATTTGGTGGAAATCGGGGAAGGAAGGCAGCTCCCCCGGTTTTGGAGTCGTCCATAGATTCATTGATTCATTGCTTGGGATAATGGAGAAGGGGAATGCTTTGCTTTGTGTATTTAAATTCTTAGGTACCCAATCTTCATACATATTCCTTTTCTTCTTCTCCGTTCTTGCGAGTGAAGGATTTATTTGCATTCGCCATCACGATGATCCCCTCAAGTTAGAGTTAAATGCTTACAGGTAATGCTTTGCCTTACTCCTTTCTTTCTTATTTTAATTCTTAATTTCTTTCAAATTCTTCACGCCATTATAATGCCCATTTTGTTTTATATCATTGGGGTTAATGCCCATTTTGTTTTATTTCATTGGGGTTAATTTGCAGAAGCACCACTTGCTAAATTTTCTTTGTTAATCAACCGTAGTTTTTCCTGAGTAGTGCAATATGTGCAAAAGAGATGATTCCAGCGGGGGTGTGGCAAAGAGGGATTTGGTCCATTATTGAGGGACGGGGTGCTGGTTTTGGGGTTTCTGCGATCCTGCCATTCCATGGTTACAGTAACTAGTGGGGGCAGAGCTCCAACCAGCACACCGTTGTAATGAATCTCCTCAAGCTAGATGACGTTTTGAGGCATCTGAAAAAGAAATGAAAAAAAGAGAAGAAACAGAACTGAAAAGCAGAAAAGGAGTAATCAGCATTAGCATACACCATTACCCTCAACAGTAGCTACAGTTAGTTACCCTCAACAGCAGCTACAGTTAGAACGTGGGTCCCTAATATGCATAGAGTTACATTTGAGCCCCCTTCTTTGCCTTCTCAAAACCAAAGAAAATCAATCCTGTGAAGTTTATTTATTATTTATTTTGGTGATGCAATGATCCCCCTAGTATCAAACATCCAAAGGATTATTAAATATTTCCGTTCTGATATTAAATCAATATTGCATCTTATTAGTCCAGAGGACTTTGATTTTGATTTTGAGATGGCTGCTCAGGGTGCAAACATAATTTTGCTTAGTAAGCACCCATGGTCTTACTGTAGGTCTGTCCACCTAGGAAGTTTTGGATCATCACAGAATAAACATCTACAATTTCGCTCTCACAGTGTCCTTGTAATCCGCAAACTCTGCAAATCATCCTCCCCAAAAAGGGTCCAACAAAATCTCTCGAGATGGAGGCATTGTTTAGTCAAAGCTTGTTAATAAACTTCAACGTGCCCTGAAGAGAGGCCGGGCCCTACTCTTACTGTCATTTGGCTCATTGCAATTGACAATGCCCTAGTACCTAGTCATAGTGCACACATGCCATGCAATACACACAGAGAAACATCAATGGACAGACTGTTATTTAATATTAGAGTACAAATAGCTGGGGATGGAAACATATTATTCTTAGATTGTACAATGTCCACTGTTTTCAGTTGCAAATGTCACTGACATGTAATTTATTAATTGAAAAAATGTATAGTTTCTTATGTGGGGTTGCTTGTAATAGAGTTTTTTCGCTATCCTATTGCTTGCTAGTCGTTTTTGTAGATGTTACAGACTCTCCTTTTTTCATTGACATAAATGTAGGTAAACAATGCTTGAAGCGAGATCTTAAAGATCTTCAGTAAATCCTCAAGGGTTCCAACTTCCCTATTATCATTTTCTATTGGCACTATTGTAGTACAAAGAAAAGCCTTATGAAGTCCTTCTTTAATGATTGAAAATTGACTTCTGTGGTGAATCCCACTTATGAAAACTCATTGATTGCTTATAAATCCACCAAGAAACTTGCCCATCCTCTTTAGTATACCTTCTATGTAAAAGATTTCTTTATTATGAAAAATTCTATGTTTCAATTTGAGTTCCTTGCAGTATGAAATTTTTTAACCATTATATCACTAGTGTCGACTTTATCGTGGACTGAATTGAGGGGTTATGACATTTAAAACTAGAATAAAACTAGCATCTTGGGTACCCTTTTACAAAGATAGGATGGGATTGTTTTATGTTTATTGCCAAATTTTCGTGTCAGTCAAACATACATTGAGATTTCAACTAACTTTCATTAAATCAAGATCCCAGATAACAAACAATTTATTTTATCTCCAATAAGTTTAAGCGATGGAGTAAGTGACAGTCATAATTTATTCGATTTTCATACAATGCTTTTGAATACATATTCATATTTCATATTACATTTCTGAATTCATGGATATCTCTCTAACCACAAAATTCACTTTAAGCGGGCTTATATGACCATGTCTGTATACTTCATGCTATAATTCTGAGGTGTTGTATTGTGTCTAGGTTTTGGATTGTGATTTTTGTTAAGTTGAATTACTATGAATGAGGGATATCTATGTTTTGGACATATCAATAGGATTATAGGGCTTGCTGGCTTATTTGAATCAACATGGTATGTATTGGTAGAAACTACAGAAACATTTAGTGACTAATATTATCCATTTGGCTTTTAGTTTTCATTAATTCAAAATGAAGAGCCATTTCAATTTCTAGCAAGTAATTAAATTTGTTTGAAGTCTTCCAAAGTATTCCATCAAGTACACACTCAAACCATGAGTGGAAAAGTAATTTAAATTGAAGGATGCAAGGGAATTACCCTTTAATCAATATTCATTGGAACATTATACTACTTAAGGGGGGGATGATGCGTTTCTCAGTTCCTGAGACATTCATTGGATGCTTAGCTTCAGATAGCTCTGCTTGGAGTAGTCTTGTGGAAAAAACATGCACTGGATGAGTTCAGAAATAAACATGTTATTAACATAATGCTGTTTAGGAAAGGTCTAAAAGAATGGGCTAAGGAGGGGATATACTAATTCTTCTTCATAGACTGAGACTCAATATCATACCCTCAGCTCTTGTAACCATCCAAAATGGTTAGTCCATCAGTACTGGACCGTGGTCCATTTGCCAGTAGAATATTCCACAGCTTAACTGGCACTGTAGAGGTCTTTGAAGCCATGCCAATACTTTTGCTGGAAAAAGGTCATATTTCTGCCCTTATGCTTGTATGAAACACTACTACAATGATAAACGCATAATTGCAACTGCACCGTGAGACAGAAATAACAAGTTCCTTGTTAGAAGTGTCAAACTAGAGGTGTAGAAGCAAGCTTTACATTTGGGTCTCAGCTCACTTTAAGGTGGTTGAGAGTCGAGACTTCACAATTCATTTCTCTCTTGTTGCAAGTAAATTTGTCCAAACCTACAAGGACAACTATATAAGTAGCCTAAAACATTTTCCTTGTAAATTTAGCCTGCCAAGTGCATCGTCTGGGGGCAATAACAAACCTGCTTTTACCTCCTTTATGTCTCTCGACATTAAACATTCATATATAGTATGAATTCCAGGAAATGTATTGTGAGAAGATATGCTATTGCTGAGTGTCTTACAAGAGAAATGAGCTATCTGTTTGCCCTCGTTTTCATTTGGGAGTAAGAATCGCTCTACTAGACAACAAGTGCCTTTGAAGCATTGCCTTCAGTTGGCTTGGTTTGCTTGGATAATAGGTATGGGGTAAGTGGTGATGCTCGTTTTGATAGGAAGAATCGCTCTACTTGATGACAAGAGCCTTTGGAGCATTGCCTTCAGCTGGCTGGTTTGCTTGGATAATAGCTATGGGGTAATTGGTGATGCTCGTGTGTCTCCTTGACTTCCTTGCTATCATATAAAGCACTTAACTGGATTGTGATTATTGTGCCTCCAGGAAGACCTTAGTTGCCACGTTGAGTATCTTTCACTTAAGTGGATTATGTAGTTCATTTCTTTGAGTTCAAATGCAGTAGAAGAAAGCATTTGGCACATTTCGTAAATCATAAATTAGAAAACCACACTTGATGATAAATCATAATACTAGGCTTTACTTAGTTGAGAAGGATAAAGATTCAAAAACCTCCTCAATCCTACCATGCTTATGTGCATCTAAATTGAGAAAATCTCTGGTTGGATGTGAACATATAGTAAGTATGGCCTAGCATTGCAGCAACAGCAACGTAACCCAAAGAATGTCAATCTGTTTCATACATTCATACAGAAAACTCTATGATTGCACTATTTTTGGAAATTACAAAGGATCCCTTTTTCCTGCTAGTGTTATTGCTTGGATTTATAATTTGTTTAAAAACCCATACAATTCTTCTGTTAACGGGTGGAAGGAATAGAGGCCCATCCATTCCTTTGTGCTTGAGGATCAGGGAGTATTAGCATAGATCCATCTTAGCCCCAGATCCATTAAGTTTCAAAGCTTAAAATGGATTAAAAATCATGGTAGAAACCTCTAGCTGATTAAAAGATCTGGGACTAAGATAAGTCTATATGCTAGTTCATTTTATTATTATTATTATTTTTGGTCGTTATTTCTTTCTTTTCAAAATTTGATGTAGGATGTCAAATATTTTTGATTTTATTTTATTAATGTGACAGACACATGTTACATATCAAACTGGCCTGTAAAGCAACCTAGCTTCTCTTGGTGCAATTATTGGATGTACTTTTGCTTTCACTCTAATCTTGATATTCTGTCCAGTGGCCAAAGAAATAGGTTCCCATCCATCCCTCAGTGTCAAAGGTTTCAGCAATAATAATGATTGAGTGTGGTTGAATGCTTCTCTTGTTCTTGGTAATGTTAATCTCAGAGGAACACCATGCTCTTGAGTCTTTTTCAGGATTCCATGTTTTTTTTATTTTCAAGGTGGTTGTAATTGACAAAGTGGGTTCTGTTATGATTTATATCCTCATTTGCATTTGATCAACTTAAATCATCTTTTCAAGGCTGAATGGAACGTTTCTATAGTTACTCAAGCAGTTCCTTATTATCTTGCCAGGCCTAGTCGGCGCTTAAACTTTAATGTCTGCAAAAGGAGGTTTCTAGCCATTGTGGCAGTTCATTATTATAATCTGGGATTCTGGAAGATGTATATCTAACTAGCTAAATTTTTGCATTAGTAAATCCATGCAAACCTGTGGTTCCAACATGTCAGGTTTGTTCTGTTTGCAGGCAACATATGTGTGCAGTGTTGAAGAGACAACATAGCAGAAAAGTTTTTCTAGGACCAAATTGAATGCTTTCTTTAGAATATTTGGTCACTGCAGTTGTACATTACCAGTGATACTCAGAAAAACAAAGTGAGGTTCTTACAAAGAGCATTGGGCTAGTTTTTGGGTTCTTGAAACGAGGAAACCTGTTCTATAATGTTTGGCCTCTGACTTCAACAGACGCATAGAACAGAGTTACGGATCCTTTGTTTTCGGTAGTTCCTTTGAGTTTTATTGTCATATTGTGTCAGATTATTCATTGCTGAAAATCAGTGTATTCTTATCTGAGTTGAGAATGTCATTATTATCGAAGTTGCGATGCATCACTATAGATGTTACTGGCACGTTAATAGCTTATAAAGGAGATCTTGGAGATTACTATTGTCTGGCTGCAAAAGCTGTAGGGTTGCCTTGCCCGGATTATAAGCGCATGCACGAAGGTTTTAAAGTAGCATACACTAACATGGCAAAACATTACCCATGTTTTGGACATGCTGCAAAGATGCCTAATATAGAGTGGTGGAGAAAATGTGTCCAAGATTCGTTTGATAAGGTGCATCATTTTGAATCTCATCTTCTGAACTTTGATGTACTTTCTCAGGCATAGCTGGTCATCATGGCAATTATAGTTGATGCTGGTATATGAAGACTAATAATATAATATTGTTGCTTTAACAGGCTGGTTATTCATACGACGAGGAAAATTTTGAGAAGATTTTTGAGCGCATTTATGCTGTATTTGGTTCTTCTGCACCCTACACCGTTTTCCAGGATTCAGTGCCCTTCTTGAGATGGGCCCGTGACAAGGGGCTTCTTGTGGGGATTGTAAGCAATTCAGAATATCGTTATCCGGATGTTATCTTGCCTGCGTTGGGTATGAATGAGGTAATTTTCTCAGGTTTAAACAATTGAATTTCTTTCGTTCAAAAAAAATAAGATATAGAATAAGTTGACAAATATTACATGATAAAGTTGCAAGCTCACTGTTTGACATGGTGTACTGTTTTGTTATCACATGGTGGCAGGGGTCAGAGTGGGACTTTGGGGTCTTCTCCGGTCTTGAAGGCGTGGAAAAGCCTAATCCCAAAATCTATGAATTAGCCCTTCAGAAAGCTGGAAACATTCCCGCAAATGAAGTTTTGCACATAGGTGATAGCATGCGTAAAGACTACTTACCAGCTAGAACCATTGGCATGCAGGCGTTACTTTTGGATAGATTCAAGACACCTGATGCGGTCGCTTGGAGGAAATCGGGTGCACCTGTTCTGCCCGATTTATTAACTGCACAGGATTGGATTGAAAATCAGTCATGTGAAAAAAAATCAGCAATGTGAAATTCCACAGCTTACCAGATTATATACGCCCATATTTCATGTGTAACAACCTACCCATCTTTTCACTGATTTAAATTCCTAGAAATATCATTGCCACACGCTTATCGAACGAATGATTTTGAATGATTTAACCCAATGTTTGATTATCATGTCTGCATTTTTCTCATCTGAATGCTCATTCCAAAAATAGCAAAGCATGTGTGCAAAGTGCAGAGTTTCTTTGGTTTTGGTTACAATAGGCATTACATTTGAACAAGAGAAAGCTGTATATATATGTGTGTGTGGAGAGAGCCTCCTTGCTTTAGGCATACTTATACATCTTATTGCATTTTCACTTGTATTGTTTTTCCTTCATTGTATGGATAGTGACTGCATTTATGACACATTTTTGCTTTTTTTAAGAGCTACAAAACACATGCATGATGCTTCAGTTTTTAATTATAAATTAAGGGGAGAGGAATAGCTGTTATAAGAAATGCGCAAGTTACATATGGTGTAACAGTGACACAAGTTTTGCATCTAGGAATTTGGAGTGAGCCATGATTAACACTGATTACGTTGATTTTGTAGACTTCCAAAATTGTGACAGTGAAGGTGGCACTTACAGAATTTATGCTACACTAGTTAGCTCTGGAGCCTGAGTCACGGCATTCTGTGTTTTTTTCTGAAAATTTGCAGCATCTTACAAAATGTTAAATTCATTAGAGAATTCATTAGTGAATTTTCATTAGGCTAGATAAATTATTTTTCAGAAAAGAATGCACTTTTTGTATCATAGGCTAGATAAATTATTTTTAATATGCTAGATAATTTTTTTTTGGAAGATGGCAAAATTTATCATAACTCAGTTGTCAAACTAGCAGTGAAAAGGCTGCAATCTGCAAATGTGAGTTAATCATTGCCATAATTCAAGGAAAACTACACCACCTGAAATAATCCACTGGTGGTAAGGTGGCAGACTTCCTCTCCTAACAAATGTCTCTAGGTCTTGGGCCATTAACCTGTTTCCTTAAAAGATGAGCTCTTCGCCAAACATAAGCCAGTTTTAGGTGTTACTCCAAAACTAATGCTAAATAAAAATTGTTACATGTTAACATTTTTCCAATTATAAATATTTAGTTTGACATATTTTTTATTCAAATTTTAAGTAAATATTATTTATATTTGAATTTTGGGAAATTATAACAAAATTTTATCATTTCTCTGTGGAACTTAATGGCAAATGTTTATATATATATATATATATATATATGAACATCTTTTGAGTTTTATTATTTTCAAATCCGAACAGCACTGAGTGACATCGTGCAGCACATAATTGCGGATTTTGATTCAAATTAATTATTATTTGTTTTGAACAAACACTTTGATTATTAACGAAAACTGGGTACAAGAAGAACCACCACAGCTAAACTTTTATGTGAAGTGTCAAGCAGCAAGAACAAACAGAAAGAACCCTGTTTGGGGGAGTCATCTATAAATTTTCGGGAGTAACGTATTAGAAGATTCTACCAACATTGGCTTGGTGATCTCTTAACTAGGGGGTGTAATCAAGGCCCCCCCCAAATTTTGAATCAGACTTGTCAACAATGCCGCTGAATTGATAAAATCTAATTGGGTGTCAAAATCATTGACTTATTATGTGCTATGATGAGCTTAGGCAGAGCTTCTTGTATCAACTTATCGTACATTGAGGTAGAATGTAATTCAAGGTTGGAACTCTAAGGACATGGGAGACCATTTTTTATCATACTGTTAATTATTCCAATGAATGGGATCAATAGTGTTTTTGATTCCTTTACCTTGTTTTTAATGATCTCTAGACTAGTGAATTTATGTTTTGAGTCCACAATTTACCACAATTTTTGCCACCCTAGCAGTTTGATATATGCTTTGTATCAATTCTTGATTTTTTGTCAAGTATTTCTTGACTTCTTGGTAAATGGAATCAAATTCTAGAAATAATTGAAGGTGATTTCATATTGAAGGAGGATTATTAACTATTTCAGTCCACATTATCCTCTTTGCCTCTGATAGGGTCTTCACCATTCCGGCCTCTCACTGCTTCTTCATGTCTAATCTTCCACTAATTAATCTCTCCTTCTAACACAACAATGTTTTTCCTCATCTCATGTGCTTTTTGCTCGGATTTGTTATGTTTTCCTCGAATCTTGAGGTCATGTTTCCTTTTATCAACTAATTCTTCCATCTCGAAAGCCTTTCTTAGATTATCGATAGCTTTGGTTTTCCATTCTACTGTTTCTCGTTGTATCTGCTGGATTATTTGCTCCAAGACAGATACTGTCCCTACATGTATTGTTGGATGGTTGCCTTAAGAGGGTGCACAAAATTTTCCTTTTGCATCTGGAAGTTTATTTTTCAGAGAATCAATGTGAGTATTGGATTCATCCAATTTGAAGCTTAAATCCCTGGTGAACTTCTCTATTTCTTCAAGTTCTCTTATTCTCTCCTCATTGATGTTTTTCTGAGCAAGCAAGGAGGTATTTTCTTTCCGCAAGAAATTTAGCGCTTCAATGAGATTCTGCTTCTCATCTATCATTTTTTTATTCACTGGGAGAGACTGAGCCATCTAGATAGTTTCAAGGTACTTTATCCTCTCCTTTTTCAACCAACAAAGCAATGACTTCTGTTGAGCCCTGACTCCCTTGACTTGAGGTCACTACCATGTTCTGCAGCCTCATGTTTTCATTCTCCAAGCTCTTAACCCTCAGAGTTCAAATAGGATAGGTTTTTAACCTACATAGCCATTGACACATCATCCTCCGCTGGCACATCCACAATATCAAAGGTGACTTGCAGTGTCCTCCAATCATGAGGCTTCATGTCCTTATATTTCTTTTGAGAAAGAGGTTCCAAGGTGGTGATTTCCATTTTCTTGGTCATTGGATCATATCTTGGTAGCATTCTGGATCGGACTCAGAGTCTAAGCTTTCTATGTCTAGTGCCCCTTCTTGGGCTTGTTCCCTCTGTTCTTGCTCTTATTTGAATATTTCCAAGGGATTTGTGATACTGCTGGAGTTTGTTCTGTCATCTCTGAGGTTGAGGTTGTTTAAAACATGTTGGAATTTCTCTTTGTGGCCACATCAGATAAAATTTTATTAGAATAAAAAATAAAAGGAAAAGGATCGAAAGATGTTTCACCTCCTTGTTGGGACTCTTCATACTGCTCAAGTATTTGCTGGAGGCCTGACAGGAGTGGTGTGTCTTTGTGAACACCCTCTTCGGTTTGTTCAAGTTCTGGAGAACTTAGTTTGGTCTTTTTACTTTCGGGTTCCTCTTGAGTAGTTTCCTCTTCTTTTCTCTTTTATGCTCCTGAAGCCTCGTCAACAACCTTTAGTAGAGATCAATTGAGTTTCTCATTTTCTATTTGTAGCACCTATTCTATATCGGGAGATTTGGTCTCCTTGGGATTTTTTGATGTCACTTCTTAAAGTCGGCCTTCCTCTATTACAAGAGACTAAATGGTGATGAAAACTGGGACTAATGGTGGTGGATCCTGTCTGCTCATCTCAATGGTCATGGCATTACTTATCACTTTTTCAATGAGTTGGGCAGCCCATGATTTTGCTTGCACCAAAAGGAGGGAGGTGCTCTACAGCTCAATATGAGGGATATGCATTATTAAAGATTCCTAATAGAATAATAAAAAAAAAAATCATGTCGGCCTAAATTAAAAAGTCATGTACAAAAAAGTCATGTCTTTTTATATATATTTATATTATATAATCTACGCACAATTAAAAAATATAATTGACAAAATAAAAATAAAAAAGTAACGTAACATAAGGTT
>NWUY0303892923.1:0-10910 GCA_004151065.3 Larix sibirica
CACTTCCTTGGTACAAATTTCAACACTCCCTCTTCCCAAGGAAAGTGTTCTCACTCACTCCCAGCTTGTCCCTGAAGAAGATAAAATGCTTCCCCACAAAAGTTGGTAATCTGCTCATGTGCTTCTCGCACAATATGGAAGATGCCCATCCTTTCTAACTCTTCTCTAGAAAGGTCAAATCAAATGTCCCTTCATGTTAGGAATCATCACATGAAGGACATACTGAGCTGCAAAGCTCAGTGCTTTCGCTTCGTGTGTGAAGACCTTCTGGCATGTCCTCCACTAGAATCACACTCCAGTCTCACACTGTCTATTGTAGAAGCTCCCTCTATCTCTAAAATTCGTACCTCTTCAAGTCTTGTATTTTGCACCGATGCCACATGTCGAGACATCTCATCTCACTCATCATCAGTGACAAGTCATACTAGCTGACCCTCTTTCCAGCACTCGAAGAAGTAGCCTCTCGCTTACTCCCCTGAATGGACTACTCAGCGCCACATCAATCCTAGAAGCATCTCGCTCTCCGTCTGTCTCATACTCAAAACCTGTTATCCACCAAGATGCTCTTGCTGTAGGATATCCATGCACTACATACTCTCCATCTCTCCGATGACTTATCAACACAGGGTCGACTAGATCCACTCCTAATACATAAATGAAAATGTGCACTCTTGAACAACACTGCATATCCTGCATCTTCCAGGGCTGGAATTGAGAGTCTACTATCCTGCATCCCTAGAACATAGAGTACTCCTGATACCTCCAGAATCTCTCCAAACACTAGCTAGACCGTACTCATCCCAATCCTTTGAATGCATGCACTGTGCCATCTCTATCCTGTACGAGCTGCTATGAAATAGTCTCAATAGTGAGAAAGGAATCTCGCCTCCCAGTCATGTGACTGCAATACGTACTATACACAATCCACTTCCTAGCATCCACTGGTCCGCTAATACCGCAACTCGAAACAATTGTGGCATGAGATAATTCTTTCTCAAACTTTGCAGTGTACCTCTCTATCTCAGCTGTAGCTGCAACCTGTTACTCCTCCTGCTTTCCCCTCTTTTTCTTAGGACATTGATCAACATAATGGCCAATAATTCCTGACTCTGCTCAGATCCTTATTTTGCTCACCTCTCTGCTGCTTAGCCCCTCCCATAGGGCCCTTCTTGGACTTCTTGCCTTTAGCTGATAAGGCAACATTCTCCTCATCCTCCTTACTGTTTGAAGAGCTCCCCTGCGCAAATCCTCTCAGGGTCTCCTCTTGCACAAAGTCATCCCAGAGATGATCCCAGGAAAGCATGTTCTATCGTGCAACAACCACCTCCTTGATGACTTCCCACTGCTTGTATGCTCTATTCAGTGCCATCCTCACTAGGTCGCTGCCCTGCACAACCTTCCCAATTGTTGCAAGCTCATCTCTCACCCGAGTGATCCGAGTAAGGTAAGAGAACACATTCTTAGATTCAACTTCTCTCTCATTACTATCTTTTGATTTTCATTAGAACTCTGGTATAAGTTGGTTAAGGCATCCCACATCTAATAAGATTGGTTCTTAGAGGTCAAGTGTGGGATCACATGGTCCTTCACTACATCAAGGATGATCCTCTTTGCCTTGATGTCCTTCTTATTGAAGGCTGCCAATGCTGCTGCATCTTTGGCTGCGGGTACTTGCGCCGGATTAACTTGAGTATTATTCACTACTCCATCCCACAACTCTTTCTCCTACAATATCAACACTATCCTTGCTGCCCCATCCAACCTGTCCTCCAGCCTGAAGTTGGCTGCCCCATCCAGCCTGTCCTCCAACCTCAACCACGTGGCCATCGCACTGAAAATGTAAGTCCAAATATGCTTCTGATGAACAAAAGAAAACTCCCTCTTAAGTCTGAAAAATCACAGTTGACAATTCTGTCCCCCACACTCTGATAACATGTAAAAAATATTTAGTTTTCTCAACTGGTTTCAAATTTCAGAGTTAAAGTTTAATTCCCTCCCATCACAAGTGTTGCAAATGGAATTTATCTCATAAACTAAACAAAATTGAAACACTAGAGAATATTTTACAACTTAATGAGAAGAAAGAAAATCTCAACCACACACATGAAATTGCAGACTCCGAATTTTTTGGCTAATTAGCCCAGGAAAAACCCCCTAAGGGGAAAACCCGTGAGAGAGAGTGAGTATTTATTTATTCAATAAATATGAATTTTACAACAGTCAAACAACAGTGAAACCACTTATCTCAACCCCTTGAAAACAAACATCAGATTTGGAAATTCGGTAGTTGAAGATGACTCATACTCAGTACAATGAACAACCAAGAAAACTGTGCCAAATTCAGCTTGTACAGATTGTCTGCTCACAATCAATGCCTTGAATTTTGTGCACAAACACTTATGCCTTCACCTTGGTTACCGTTCTCAGTGTAATAATAACGAGTTGCTTGGAAAAACGTGCCCAAACAGTACAAAAATTCAAGCCCATGTGCTTCATGGAAAAATGTGCTAGAATAGTACAACCCAGAATTTAAATGCTGCTGGAAAATAACTCGAAATTCGTGCCAGTTTGCACAGATCTTGGAATTCAAGTTGTACTATGCATCTTGGAATTCATGATGCTATCTATGCCAACTTCTCTCTCTCTCTCTCAGACTGGACCTATAGCTTCTCTCAAGCAAATCAAATTTTCTCCAACTCTCTTGGGTGATTAAAAAATGGAAGAGGGAGTGTCATTCTTGTCTCAATGACTTAGGCAAAATTAGTAGGGGAACACTTCCTTGGTACAAATTTCAACATGAACTAGTGAACTCGTACTAAGGGTGAAATCCATTACTATGTTCCCAGTTAACCGTAACAAGCATGAGCCAAACCTTATGTGCTATGCATTAGGGCTTGGCCTAGCCGAACAAAATCCACCATAATGTTATCAAACCCAAACACCAATTTCCAGGCGCCCAAGCCATAGTCAATCCCGTGGGAGAATAATGTGACACACTACCACCTGGAGTGTGTTGTGTGCACATCATTCTCTTCGAAGTTACCATTGTTTCCATACTCGACAGCTCTTTGAAATGTTCCATATTGTGCCGCGCCCAGTAGGGAGAAAGTGGCCCTCAAATGAGCTCACCGAATGTTCATAACCACAGGTAGAGGCGCAAGTATGGCTATCGTGGCCATGCTTGCAAACCAGTTTCCATGTGCAGGTTTGGGGGATGGGGGAGTGACTATGCAGGGTGCACTCGAGAGCGTGCAGGAAGAACCTAAGCATGAGGAGGAGGCCATGGCTACGTGGGGGAGGGGGGGCTGAGCGCCAAACTTGTTCGCTCTAAAGAAAATCTGGGGCAAAAAGAAAAAGAAAACCTAAGGCGAAGAAGGGGCTAAGTTAACCAATGAGGAGGGCTCTGTCGAGAGGAGCCAAATGTACCTCATGCAGGGAAGCGTCATGTGTCGTGCAAGTCGTGAAGGACAATAGGTGAAGAAAAATAATAATAAACGGGATTATAAAATTTAATAGAAAGCTACAAATTAAATAGTTGTCTTTTCCCTTAATTGTCAAATCTCGTCGAGTTATGGTTCATCATCCTTCATTTCAAATATCTACTACAATGCATTTAAGGGGCTCATGATTCCACGTGACAATGTGATTCAGTGGTTGAACCACTACCTTCATGTATGGAGGGGGAGGTCGTAGACTATTGGTTTGTGGGTGGGCGGATCACCATTGATCATTGAGGTGACGTTCCTACAAAAAACTACTCAGATACAATGTATTATTCATTCTCCCTTCCAATAGTCATTGGTAGATTTGGTGTAAATATAAAATATATGAGAACTTACGATGGTGAGCATTTTAGACAGTTACCTTTTTTTTTCAAAAGAAAAACCCATTTTCTTGTTGTTTCATTGAATCAAAGAAAATGTAAAATATACATCATCAGAGTTATATACTGTATCATAATCATAACTATACCATGAGTATCAAGAGGAAAAAACAAAAAATCATAACCATACCAAACTAAACCAGTAGTTAAGTCGATCACAGAAGAATCAAAAGATGAATCCACTATTCATCTAGACTACAAACCAACCAATTGCCACATATTGCTAAACAAAATTGAACAGTCTACCACGAATAACAGTTCAAGAAAAAAAACCAAAGCGATAAACATTGATTTATTTAATCAACAAAACAAATCCTTTGAAGACAATAGAGCCTTCCATAACTTCTTCAAAAATTAGGGTACCATCAGGCCTATTCGTTGCTTCTTTTGATAATAAGTCAGCATCCAAGTTAAAGATCTTGTAGAAGTGAGAGAGAGAGAGAGAGAGAGATCTTTGAAAAATAAGCCATCAAATTTTGAATCCTTTGGCACCAATGAGCAAGTTGCAAGACCTATAGATTATAAATTCCATTTGCCCATTTAATGATAACCTAAGAATCTCAATAACCCTAAAGAGAGACAATACCATTAAAGAAGGAAAACTGTAACTGTCCCCATAAGGCCACAAGTTTCGCTTTTGTATTGCTCCCAGGACCACAACCCATCCAAAGTTTATAGTAATTATCTTTATTGATCTTTAGAATCATTCCACTACCACATGAACCTGGTGAAGAAGCTCCATCAAAAAACCAATTGCAGAAGAAAAGATGAAAGAAGGAGCAGACACAGATTTTTGCATTCTAGGCTTCACCCTTTTAAAATATTCTTTATAAAAACCAACGCTTTTCAAACTGTAAACCTGAGAATTAGGGGCAATATTTTCAAATACCACCTTATTCCTCATATTTTAGACTTCCCAACAAACAAAGATAGGTAATAACTTATGGTGGAAGACCATAAGTCCCCCCTATTTGAAACTGTCCTCAACTTTAACTGAACCCCAAGTCTGAGAAATATGCAAATCTTCACTCACTTCATACCAAAATCTCTTACTAAAACTACAGAAGACAAACCAATGATCTATTGATTCACAGTCCTGCTTATATAAATCACATATACTAGACCATGCCAACCCTAGCGAAGCAAATTGTCCCAAGTCAACAAACAGTTCTCTAAACATAGGAAGATACCATTTCCATAATTTAACATACCACCATTTTGTTTCAGTCAACACCTAAGAGGAAACAATTGATTCATAAGCATCTTTTGCTTTTACTTGCCCTATATTCTTGTTCCACCTCCACACCAGTTTATCAACTACTTCACTCAATCTAATAACAACTCTATTCGGGGTCATAATATAATTGTCCCATTCAACTGCCCAATGACCTTGCATGCCTAAATCTTCAAATCGAAGCCAGTAACATACATTTTTACTTAACCATCGCAGTCTTCGAATATGAGCTAGAGTGACAAAGCCAAATTCATCCAAATAGTCCAGCACAAATTGAGATAACAAATAATTTCCATTATCACCAATGAAAGGATCAATACTAACCAGAATGCTTTTACCATTTCCAACTTGCCACGAAATCCAACTATTGATCCATTGAAAGATCCTAATGAAACCATTCCATATAATTAACACCCCACCGATAGATTTTTTAGCAGATCTAAACCATTGCAGGACATATTTACCCTTGAGATACTTGGCCTTGAGTACCTTATCCATAAACCACCATAAAAAAGACCATGCCACAAGCTTTTAAGGAGGGCCATATTAAACCATTTCAAATTTTTGATATCCTAGCCTCCGAGGGAATTAGGCATAGCCAATCTCTCCCAAGACACCAAATGAAACTTATGCTCTTTACTCGATCTTGCCCACAAAAAATGAAACATATATATTTTTTTTTCCGATTAATGATAGATCAAGGAACTTTCATTGAAAGAAAACCAATATACAGGAATACCCATCAGAACGACACGAAGCAAAGTGAGTCTACCTCCCAAGAATAAATATCTATAGGTCCAATTCTCTATTCTTTTATCAATTTTCTTCACCAGCCACATCCAAATGGGAACAATTAGACCTAGGCTCAGATTATTGATTGGAGAGCCAACTGGGCCTAGAATTGCGAAATGATATTTCGCATGATGACATCATTGCCTAGAAAATACACAAGGTGCAAGATGACTAACCCCTCTGGTCACTCGAAGGGCGAGAAAACTTGAAAAGTAATATGTGCTTTTTGACGAACTCTCATAAGAATATCATAATTTCTAACTTCAAGTAAATATATAATTTCCCACAAGGTCTGAAACAAAAAAGAATTATTAGTAAGAGAGGAAGTAAACCTTATATAAAGATAATCATGATACTTAAAAAAATGTTGTTGAGGCAATTGAATGATGCATAATGGTATGAACTGATTGCATATTAGGCATCTAATAAGAATAATAAAGAGCATGTATTAATATAGATTACTATATTGCTATTAGTATAGTATTGAGAATTACTTGTACTCGCCACATGAGTGACACTCACCTATGCAATATTACTAGTTACTTAGGTGCATGTTGCGTGATGGTTGAATATATTAAATACTACTTAAGTATAACATAACTTCGAGATGAAATTTTCTAAAGAAGAAAAATTTGTAACAACTCAAAATTAGTATTTAAGTAATTCTAAATAAAACACGGGAAAAATAAGTAATATATGTATTAAATATTAAAAAAATAAAAATTATGATATTTTTTACTAAAATAAGACTCACTTTTTATTTTTATTTTTTATAAACTAACAAGGGAGATAGAAGCTAAGCTTCAAGTCCCTGCCTTAAAGATAATAAATTGTGGATGCATTATAAGAAATTGTTGTAGATATAAGAGACATGTGGACAGCTCGGTAAAGTTAAGGGAGCTGGAATTTTAAGATGCAATCAAGCAATGACTGGTGATGGAATGGTTTATTGGCATGGTAGAACAAGAAATGGAGCACGGAGTTAAACTTCTCAGTAGGCTTCCTTAAATTGGCTCTACGAAATGCATTACAAAGAGATATAAAGAAGGCAGACCACATATCTATGGGAAATTGATAGAATTCTGGAAGCAATCATGCATGAAATAAGCCCTGCGGCACCAATTCATTTTGTTTACACTTCTTTTCTTAAGCCAGGGATGACCACTCCATTTACATAAGTGTTTGGCACTTTACGCTATTACAATCTCTTGGAGTTGGAGCACCACATGGACAAGAGTTGCACTAAAGGGAAACGATGAGGATTCGCGTGATGGTAAAAGCAGTGGAAACAAAAGCAATGGCATTATGTCATGCATGTGCTTGTTTTGGGCCTTCCAATTTAGCTTAATCATGAAGATCACTTTAATCCCAACGGTTTGGAGCAAATGTGGCATATATTGTAATGTTTCACTGGTCTACGTTCCTCTGGAGACTGATAGGCAATACATCAAAGAGCATCATCTTTTTATATTTGATTGTCTACTCCCAAATCGTTGGACCAGTCCACTTAGTCAACATCCCTACATCACTACTTTCTTGTGTTTTATGATCGTTGGACCAATCCACTTAGTCAACATCCCTACATCACTACTTTCTTGTGTTTTATGATCTTTGTAGTGACAACAAGGTAGAAGAAATTACAGGGCTCAGATATGTGAAGGTATAAAATATCGTGAAGTAGAGAAAAAAATACGTGGGATCACTATCAAATAGTTATGTGATGAATGGATCATTATTGGGAATAAGGGTGCCTGGCGATACTAAATGAAATAGGTGAATGAAGACATTTGTCCAAGTTATTCCCAAATGGAAAAGATTAAAGAATGGGTCAAACAACTCAAAAAGCCTCCAATTATTTTAATTGAGTTACCACTTTTTATTAGAACAATCCTAAACGTTCCACGGCAACCTAATGCATGCCTCTTTATCGATTCCAAATGGAAACTACACATGTTCTCCTTTGAAATGTACACAACCACGTATCATTTTCCCAAGTTCGTCTACCAATGGTTTTGGCACTAATTCCTGCATCCCGACGTTGGTGATTAGGGGATCGATTACACTGTCGCCGAGCTACCCTTTATAGATTTTCCACTTATCCCTGTTGCAACGAATCCCTAAACATTCCCACATAGATGAATCCTGAGCCACTCTGACTCAGGGTTGTCATTTCCACAGACTATAAAAGCATAAATGGAACCAATCCATTGAATGCCAACTACAATCTCTATTCAAAAGCCCTTTAAATAACCAGTTTAAATAGACGGATTACAAAACCATGGATTGTAAGTCTGCTTCATCTTGAATGCTTCTATGAAGTTTGAGAGAGTGATTTCCATGTCTAGTTTAATGTATGGTGAAATAATAGCATGTGGAAAACATCATCTGGGATGGCAGCACCTGCGGAAGGTAAACACGATTTGTGAGGATCATTTGATAAAAGTAATGATACATTTTCAATGTTTGATATTGTGAAAGCATCTTTCTAATAATGGGTATTAAAATATTTGCAACTATGGTGATTACCATTGATACCACAAACACCAGCTGTCAATGCACTCCATCGAAAACACGGTTGACAGCACGAGTATGTAAATAGACTTTGCTTCTCCATCTTCTTCATCCAATTCCCACCGTGTTTCCACCATTCACAGATCGTTGATTTTAGCAATTTTGACTATTTAATTCAGTGTCTATGAGCAGTTGAGCAAAGCCAAATTAGTTTTCCGCTGTGAAATTCAAGCTTATGTGCTTTGTAAGTTTGCAGGCACAATGCATGGTTTCTTCGGAACTTGTTGTGGATACTATCGCTGCCAAGCCCGTGGCGAATGAAAATCCTAAGACCACAAAAGAGAATCCTGTCAAGGCATCCAAAGAGAAAAAGGATACCGAAGGTTCGAAACTCCCGCCTACACATCCCCCTTATTTCCAGGTACTTCTGGATATGCCTTTTCCTTATCAATTCATTTAGTTTTTAATTCGTCTTTTTCATGCATTCGTGTTTATCTTATTGCAGACGAATTCTAAAGGCATTATGGATTTGAAACAACACAACAGTTCTATCCCTTATATTGGTTTACATATCTTATGAGTTAATTAAACAAGATGGTAAATTATTTTTAAATATTAATATATTTTTATTTTATATAATTTTATATAAATAATAATATTTATCTATTAATTTTATTAATGATAAACTAATCACTTTGTTTTTCACAATGGTTATTAATTTTATTAATGATAAACTAATCACTTTGTTTTTCACAATGGTTCATGAATTGAACCTCATATATAACCTATCACTTCTTCTTCTTTTTTATAACCGGGGAAATATCCGGATGACCAGCTGAGCTCCGTCAACCAGACTGTTAGTGTCGTACTTACATTCACAGCTGGCAGGGTTAACCTTCTGCAGGATTGGAACCCTGGGCTCTGGCAAGGGAACCGTCAGAACTCACCATTAAATCCGGAGCCTCAGCCCCGTATAACCTATCACTTCATAATTCCCCGCATGATTGATTGAAATATCATATATCCATGAAAACCATCCCAACCAAGTATTAAGGAAAGTGGTTTAGAGAATACCATGTAGCGAATAACTTAAATTTGTGTTCCCATGACATTTCCACATAAAGTTTATAAAAATAAAAGAACAAGTAGACACGTCTACCAAGCATGCACTGATCGTGTCAATTATCATGAGGACCTTCACCACAATACAGTTGCAGCATAGGAAGAAACTATTTGCAAAATGCTAATCCCACACACATCATTATATTTAGTGTCCAAGAGTCTTCGTTTTCAACACAGTGTAATAACTCTGCTTGTTGCAACTTATACGTTATGAATTATCTTATCATAGTTTAATTTTTTTTCTCCATAAATTTATATCAAGAAAAAGGGTCAAACTAATAATACTTGTAAGGGTTTTCTCAAGGTATCGGATTAGTCTTGAAGGAGAACTGGGTGATTACCCAGTTAGCTACCGGGTCATCGTGTTTTATCTTGATTTCTTATATTAATCGCTTGTAAGTCGGTATAACAACGATCTCATTCATGTATCAGAAGCTATCCCGTTGTCATCATCTGCTAAAGTGTAAGTGCAAAACAAGAGTTGCATTTATTCCAATGCCAAAACTCAGGTCTTTCTGGATATGTTGCAAAGGATGCAGGATGAACTCGACGAATGTGATAAGAACATGAAAACGACTCCAGCAATAGTGAAGCTATATCAGAACCAACATCAGATTACATGATCCTTGAGGTCAAGGATAAAGTTTATCTCAGGGTCAAGCGAAATAACTCCTTGACACTTTTATATAGGAAAGCACTCAAAGCTCTTACCAAGTTCTTTGGCCAAATAAGCTTTTTAAAGATACTTGAAGTTCTACGAGTTTCACCACAAAAATTGTTGCCGGAATAAAAAAATTCAAAAATTTATTAGAATGCAAATTATGGTTGAACAATTTGATGAGGAAGTACCCCTTTGATTGTCCGAATTGAATAAAGACATCTGCAAATGGTTGATTAATTTAGACAAGTATGCCTTTTTTGTATGGTGAGACACCTTCCCAACAGAAGTCTAACAAAAGGACCCTCTAATGTAAAACTTGTCTTCCATTCAAACGATTTACTTATTTGTACTGGCCATGCCAACCAGATGACAGTTTGCAATGTCTTAACAATCACAAGAAAAACGTCAGAAGTAATTAAGAACCCTATAAGGAATATCTGTAAGCAATACCTTTCCCTAAGGAAAGAAGTAGGGGTTAACATGAGAGGAGATATATGCTTACCATAGTATTTGCATAGAAGAAATGGAAGGTATCAATGCACCATCACAACCCAGAAGTCACAAACTAGTCCTCCTCCAAATTGTGCTCCCTTTACAGAAGAAATGTAAATGTATCTAACTCAGAAAATAAAAGCTAGAAAACCAAATTCAAGTAAGTCCAATGAAATTTGAGTAAGTAACTATATTCAGACTCATGTTCAGATCTG
>NWUY0303892961.1:0-10912 GCA_004151065.3 Larix sibirica
AAGTCTTATTGAGCACTGAATTCTTAAAATTATCAACCGTGATTAAAATTTTAATCAATATTTTCGAGTCCCCAAAAATTTGAATGTCTTGACCACCAAACCCTTGGGCCAGCTGATAAACTTTGAGCAGTCCTAGAATTTCAGCCTGGTTATTAGTGCTCTAACTGAGGCCCCAACTGAAGGAGTCTTTATGTAACCGTCCGGGCCATAGATGATACCACCAGCTCCAGCTATCCCTGGATTTCCTTTAGCTGCACCATCAAAGAAAATCGTAACTTTACCTTGGTTTTGCCACCACTGCTGGAATTCAGGTTTTGAGTTCCGAAGACGCCACGCAGTATTGCTGATAGGACGAGGATAGTTTGTATTCCTGGCTTGCTGCAAGGGAACTCCCAACCAGCCAATATCATTATGAAGGAGCAAATTAGCTTGATTAGAGGGGTGGTTTTTCAAAGTATCGACCAACAAAGCTTTGGCTTTTGCAGCCACCATTGAGGGGGAGCACAAATTGTTTTGAAATATTCCTTCATTCCTGGCTAACCACACTTCCCAGCAAGTGTATTTAGGGAGAGCAAGCCAGATTTTAGACCAAAGAGATTTGCTCTTGATCACAAGGGGGTATTGATCTTTCCAAGTGGAAAACAAAATGACAATAGTGCTCTGCGAAGGAATTTGTGCATTGAGCCCCTGCAGCACCTGCTTCCACACTTCCTGCGTGTAAGGGCAATCAATGAAAATATGGTTGATTGTTTCCTGAGCCATGCAACAGAGAGGGAAACGGTGAGGCCCAATAATACCACGTTTCACTAAATTCTCCCCAGTCAGAATTCTTCTGTGTAGAAGGAACTAACTGAAAAAATTGATTTTAGGGATGCTAAAAGGATCCCACACATGCTTCCACAAGGCGTCAGAATGAGTCTGCGTGTGATGCGATTGAAGGGAAGCAAAACCTCTAGTTGCTGTGTAAATTCCTGTCATACCCCAACCCCATTTATCCCGATCTCGAGAGTGCACCGACGCAAGCCCAGATAGCGCAACGAGCATAGAGAGCGCAGCGAGTAGAGAGTGTTCTTGATCTTTCATCCTTTTTGGAGGTCGAGGTAGATTCCAGGCATACCAATTTCCTCCAAGTTCCCACGAAGAGATGTCTGACAGTTTAAGATAGCCATGCTGACTGAGCCAGTCACGTAACTCAGTGAATTCAGTTGACTGCTTGAGAGGCCGATTTCCCATAATTTTGTCATCCCATAACCAAGTTTTCTTGCCATTGCCAGGAATTCGGTAGAGGTGCTCTTTGAAGAACTCCCACCTGCAACTACACAACTTCCAGAGCGTGGTGCCTCTGCTGGAAACTCCATTGTCCATGCTAGTCGGAGAGAGCCCATTCAAATATTTTTTAATAATCACTTGGCTTACTAGATGTCTTTGATTTGAGAATAATTTCCACAGTATCTTACCTCCCATAGCCAAGTTAGCTAAGCCTGGATCTCTTACCTGAAGACCGCCTTCAGTGAAAGGCAGTTTCACAATGTCCCAGCCAACTAGATGGAATTTCTTTTGGTTCCCCTTACCTCCTTGCCACAAATTTTTTTGGATAAGCTTGGACATCTGATCGGTGATCATTTTTGGAGCCAGGAGAAAAGAAGCCTGATAAATGGGTAGAGAGGAGATGACCGATTTGATCAGAGTGAGCTTTCTAGTAGTGGTGAGCTAATGTCCCCCCCAGGCTGCCAATTTCACTTTAATTTTGTTGATGATTTCAATCCAATTAGATGCCTTCGTTCTGCCCAGGGTTAAAGGAAATCCTAAGTACTTAATGAAATCCCACTAAGCAAAACCCAAGAAGCCTAAGGAATGGGCTATGCAGAGGATGGTAGGTTGGTCTACCTTCCAGCCATACACACACTTTTTCTCTTGTTAACAAGGGCTCCAGAAACTTTGCAAAAGCTTTGAATAACATCATTGAGGACCCTTGCAATTTTGATGGAAGCACCACCCAAGAGGAGAGAATCATCGACGAACAGAGCATGATTTAAAGGCTCTAACTCTTTCACCACACGAATGCATGGAGCTGTCCCTGCTAACTTCTCTGCATTCAGTTTTCGACTGAGAGAGTCGACCATCGGTATGTACAGGAATGGGGACACGGGGAATCCTTTCCTAATGCCCCTTGTGCCCTGAAAGTAGCTGGCTGGCCTGCCATTTACCAGGGGGGCGATCCAAGGCTTCCCTATACAAGCTTTGATTAATCTTACAAAATCAGAACTGAATCCAAAAGAAAGGAGAATTTGAAAAAGAAAGAAATGTCTAACCCGATTGAAGGCATTAGCCATGTCGAGTTTTATAATCATTCCTTGCTCACGCCTTTGACAGCTGGAGTGGATAGTTTCCTTCACAAGTATCACATTATCCATGATATGTATGCCTTTGACAAAACCACCTTGGCTAGGAGAGATGAGTTTTTCCAGCAGAGGTTTGATTCTCTTTGCCAGGAGCTTGGACAAAATTTTATAGGAAGCATTACATAATGAAATAGGCCTGAAACAATCAAAAGTCCCAGGGTTTGAATCCTTAGGGATTAAGGCTAGGAAGGTAGAATTTGTGCTGCCTCCAACCTTGGCATTTTGAAGGAATCCTTTGATCATCCGATATAAGTCCAACTTAATTATTTCCCAACAAATTCTATAGAAATGTATGGAAAAGCCATCAGGCCCAGGGGCTTTGTCTGGTTCCATCGCCCAGATGACATTACAGATTTCAATTTCAGAGAAGTGCTGTAGAAGACATGAATTATCCTCCTCATCAACCAGCCTCAGAATGTGAGTAAGAAAAGATGTGAATTCCTCCTCAAAATCCATGCCCTCTTTAGTGAAAAGCTGCTAGAAATGGGAGGAAGCAACCTCTTTTAATTGGTCCAATTCTTTGTGAACAACACCGTCAGAAGAATTGATTTCATCTATATTATTACGGGATATACGTGCTTTGAATTGGTTGTGAAAGAAGGTGGTATTTCTGTCACCCGACTTGATCCAAAGGCTTATGGATTTAAGCCTCCAATGCTCTTCCTCCTGACAGTAAGAGTGAAAGGTTAAGTTGGGCGGCTTGCTCATTCTGAATATTTGAGAGGTTAATGTCTTTATTATCCAACTCAAATTGCAAATCTAACAGCTGAGTGGTAGTCTGTTTTTTGCTGCTAAAGGAGTGATTGTGGGATTTTTTAACCACTTTTTTAAAGCCACTTTGGTTGCTTTTAATTTATGTTCCCAAACAAAGCTGGGCGAACCAATTACAGGAGTGCCCCAGGCATTCAAAACAGTGTCAACGAACCCTTCTCTTTCAGCCCAGAGGGGACTGAACCAGAAGGGAATGGGGCCCAGATTTCTTCTTCCTCCAACTGTAATGAGATAAGCTTGTGATCAGAAGTAAGTTTTTGTAGAACTTTAGTGATAATAATATTTTTTTTCCGTCAGAAAAGTGCTTTGCAATAAGAATCTATCCAGCCGAGCTGAAATATGCGAGCCCCCTATTCTATTATTAGTCCAGGTGTATAGCCCTTTTTTTGGTTTGAAATCCAACAAATGGGACAAAATAGTCTCTTGTTAGGTTAACTCCTCGCTTTTACTTAGGTTCAAAAACTAGATTGAAGTCTACACAAGAATTAAATTCTTGGGAGGGTGCATCTCTAAAAAACCAGACAAAGAACGCCAACATTCTTTCTTATCTGCAAATAGAACAGGAACATAAAGATTAACCAGTGCAATGGTCATCTTACTTGCAACATGACGGAGCTCAGTGAAGATCCAATGCTGCGTTTCGAAGGAGCTTTCCAGGTGTAGTTTGTTATCCTCCCATAGAGTAGCCAACCCTTCGGAGGAGCCCCTTGCACTGACCGCTTTCCCCGCATTTTTTTTCCATTTCGAATTACTGATCTCGAGAAGGGCTTCCCTTCCTATTTTAGTCTCTTGGAGCAAGAGGATCTTAGGAGTTTCAGATTTCAGCAAATTATTTACCGCTTTGGCTTTTAAAGGATTCCCCAATCCTCTGCAATTCCAAGAGACTAGATGCATTATTTACTAGCAGGTGAAGGAGCAACTCCTCCCTTGGGAGGCCCGTTTCTAGTATTTCTGCCGATGGACATCTCTATCGTAGACTAGCTGCCTTTCATTTTTTGCTTCTCGGCCTCTTCTGCTCTTGTCTCCCTATGAGATTTCCTCCCAACTCTTTTCGATGGCTTCTCAAAGGTTTCATCTTCCAAAGATCCAGAAAGCTCCGGAGACTTCTTCCTTTCCATATCTGCATAGGAGAGTGGGCTAGAGACTCCTAATGGGGATCTAGCTTGTATGGGGCTGATTTCTTCCAAATTTTTTCCTTCAACAATTTTGGTGAGATGCTTTTCCATCTCCCGAATAGCTGAGTTTGGCTGATCTTCTAGAGAACTAAGAGTTGCAAAGGGATTATTGGTTATCTCTGCACTTGGAGGAGCTGAAATCCCTTCTCCTTGGAGCTGTCCAGAGGGAGGGTCTTGACTCCCCGGAGGTGCTCCTTTACTTTTTGATCTGCTATTCTGTTTTGAAGAGATAGGTTTTTGGACCGTGGTCCATTGATCTACCTTCAATTTCTCCGCATCCTCATCCCCTTTCTTTTTGCAGTATCTGGAAAAATGGCCATAACCATGGCAGTATCGACATTTAAATGGGAGTTGCTCGTAATCAAGCTCTTTTATGTATGACCAATCAGCCATCGTGAGTTTAATTGCTTCAGGGAGACCTATCTCCAAATACACCTCTATGCATATTCGTGCGCAGGTGTATTGATCCTTCCGCTCTACACAATCTATGTATTTTCCAAGCTTATTGCCTATAGCTTCTAGAGATTTGGGATTCCAACAATGCAGAGGCAAATGAGGCAGGCGAACCCACACTGGGACAGCCAAGGGTACGTCTTGCGTCGGATCGAAGTCTGACGTCCATTTATTTAGGTATAGCCCTTGAGGGCCCATAAAATAGGGACCATTCCTAAAAATGAGATTCCTATCCTTAGCATTGTCAAAAACAAATACGGAGTAGCCCTTACCAACCAGATAGCTTCGGATGCCATCTTGAGTCAAAGCACTCCAGTTTCGCTGCACCCAGTTGTCCACAGCTTTGGGCGAGGGCCAGAGGCCGGTGAACTGCCCTATGAGGCCGCGTTCAGCCAGGTTCAAGGCAGATTTGCATGGGTCTTCAATCGGTAGGGCCACAGAGGGGATGTTGGCCAATCTTTTCATGAATTTTTGCTGTTGCTCATTAGTTGGGCGTTTCCCACACGCTGCCACTAAAATTTTGAAAGCTTCTAACTCAGGAGGAAGAGGAGAGGTCTTGAGGCCCCCTCCAGGAGACATGGCGTGAGGAATTAGCAGGATCCCACCATGATATACTCAGGAAAAATTTGAAAAACGCCAAGAACTCGGTTCGCTCCAAGAAATCGATGATCTGTATATTTTCTCTTATACATAGTTTAAAAAAGGTGAAGTTGAAGTAGTTTCTCCCGCAACGAAGGCAACGATAAAGAAAGCTACCGTGGATAGACTCTTATTCAAGTACAACATGTTGATAGGGATATTGAGAAGACCTCCTTTGGGGAAACCTAGCACATATGTGCCTTTAGGGAGGCATCATTTGACAATGTAGAGTCCTTTCCAAAGGGGAAATAACTTATCAAGTCCTAGTTTGGTATCCTTTTTGGTGTCAAAGGTGGGGACAAGATCGTCTTTGTTGAATATGCGAGAGAGAACTTGACAGTTGTAATGAGTTTTGGAATGTGCCTTCATGGCCACATTTTGTTGTAACAAGATGAAACATTCTTCATCGAGGCATTCCAAAGTGAGCAAGTCTTTCTCAAGCACAAGAGTACCATAGAGTAGTTCAATGGTAGTTTGGAGCTAGGTGGGAATCTTGCACACAATTTGTGAGATTTCCTCAATGTTGTAAATGTGATGGAAGGGTGTGAATCCTGTTGTAGTTTTAAATGAAGTTTTGCATGCTCAAAGTGCAGAGAAAAGCATGTGATTCCAATTGGTCTTGCTCTTTTTAAATGCCCATTGAAGCATGGTTTTGATGACTTTGTTAACAACCTCAACCTGACCATTTTCTTAAGGATAGTAAGGGTTGGAAACATCATGTATGAATATTAACAAGAAATGAGTTCCATTGTCAGAGACCAACTGTTTAGGTACACCAAAACATGTGTTGACGTCATTGATAAATAATATAGCGGCAATAACACTAGTGTTGTTGAAGGTGGTCATTTCCTCATCCCACTTGGCGAAGTAATCGATGGCAATGATGATATACTTATGAACATTGGTATATGTGGGATGACATTCCATGAAATAAATTCTCCATTCGTAGAATGTGCTAGTGGTGATGCCGAGGTCAAAGGGAGTTGGAGGATCTCTACTTTTGCTAGAAATTATTTGTCAATTTTCACATCGTTTGACGGCGTGAATAAATTATTTGAAGAGAAATATCCAAAAGTAGCTACCATAAAGGATTTTTTGGGTGGTAGCCAACCCAAATAAGTGACCACCGCATCCACCAAGTTTTTGAAATCATTAAGGACACACTTGGCCTCGTCATGAGATAAGCATCATCGTAAGATGGTGTTGGAGCCTCGTCGATATAAAATGCCTCTAATGAGGAGATAATGAGGGGCTTGGTGATGGATACAATGATGATTGTGATGTGAGAGGTGTGAAGAGAATTTTTGGGTGCAAATATATATTAGGATGTCTTCGTACCATGGGTATTCAGTGGAAAGTACAAACAAGTGTTCATCAGGAAATTGGCCGTTTATTGGGGGTCCAACTGTGACAATTGAGAGGTCAGTTATAACTTTAGTGAGGGCTAGGGCATTTTTACTCTTGGGAATCACAAAATCTAGGTCACATTATTAGATAATAATGACCCAAAAAGTGAACTTAACATATATAAATTGTCATCTTAGTATGTACTACATGGGTTTTCAGTTTTTGCCTGAGGTCGTCTTGCAAAGCAAGATGTAGTGGCATAGTTTCTCCACTGAGAGGATGAAAACCAAAGCCAATTGATCATCATGGTTGTAATTAAGTGGTGGTCATGATAGTGTTTTACTAATGTAGTAAATGATGTGCTCCCCATGATCTACACCTGTTTGAACTAAGACGGTGACAATCGAGCAGGGGGATGTCGAAATGTAAAGGATAAAATATTGTTCGAAGTTAGGTGGGAAACCAAGGGAACATAGGAAGTGCATTATTTAATTCCTTGAAGGGATTTTTTTCTTGACCATCCCTTTGGAAAGGTATGTCCTTTTGAAGGAGACATAGAAATCCTTGCGACTGAGTAGCATAATTAGGGATGAAACGACAAAGGAAGTTGGCTTTGCCTTGAAGGATTTGCAACTGACGTCCCACCTTTGTGGGGGGTTGTTTGAGAATGGATTGAAATTTCAGGGGATCAATGGTGATCCCTTATTGGGAGATAATGAACCCGATCAATCACCCCACCGTGACAAAAAAATGCACTTGAGGAAGTTCAAGAATATGTTTTACTGTCTACAATGTAAGAAAATGGTGTGAAGATTGTTCAGGTGGTCGATGTGTTTCTTAGATTTGGCCATAAGGTCATCGAGGTATGTTGGGATGATGCATAGGAGGTCATTAAAACATAGGAAATGGTACAATGGAATGTGGTTCCAACATTTTTGAATTTGAACAACATGACGCAATAGGTGATTGTGCCCCATGCCATAATACAGGCTGTTTTGTACCGATTTAGTTGGCAGATCCATATCTGGTTATATCTAGAAAATCCATCCATAAAATATACGACTCCATGCCCGACACAAGAATTGACAACTTGGTAAATGAAGGGGGCGGGAAATTTGTCCTTGGGACACACTTGATTTAGATCTCTAAAATCGGTACATACTCGAATGGTTCCCTATTTTTTGTTAACGAGAACATGGTTGGATACCCAAGATGTATAAGCAATGGGGTATATGAACATTACTTGACAAATCTTCCAATTTTTTATTTCAATAGTTGGTGCTTTGGAGGGGTGAATTGGCCACTATTTCTATCATATGGGTGAAGCATTAAGCCATGTATTGATATGATGTTTGAGAATAGCAGGGTCGATCCTTGGCATTTATACATATGACTAGGAAAACATATCCCTAAACTCTTGGAATAATGCTTTGTAAGTGATGACCTCTTGCTGGGAACAAGAGGATCCAAGTGAGATGTTTTCTATGATTCCAAGAGTGATGAAAATATACACCTTAATGGCAGGGGAAATGCTAGCCATGTTGCATTCTTCGAAAGCATCAAGGGTAGGGATAAGATTTTGAATTAATTGACATGGTCAAGAGGGATAAAATCCTTAGTTTCGACAACATATTGATCCACTGTCTTGGTAGTGAACGTGTCTTGGGGAAAGAAGTAGGAATGATGATGCATATCATCCCAAAGTGTCTCAAGCATAGTCATGGATTCCAGGATGTCTTCATCTAAGTGAAAAAGATGATTAGGGAAGTTGTTTGGAATACTAGGTCCAAATGTGGTAGGGCTCCAATTATGATCGTTTGACATGAAAAACTCATGTAAAGGTGTTGTGTCAATCATACTATATGATCCCATGGGTTTAGTGATAATTTTTTATGACAAATGATGAGCCTAAGGAGATGATACTGAGGTGTTTACTAATAATGCAATAGTGATGAATCAAGTTAATGATGATGATTGGTCAACAGTCGTGGAAGTGATATATGATGATATGAAAACCATGTCAACATGTCTAATCGTATCATGCGATGGAGGTAGAATCTCCTCCTAAGGTGGAACCTGAAGGGTGTCCAAGGGAAAGGTATGCAGTGCAATTTTCTTATTTGCTCAAGGTGACCCATTCATTCTTCATGCAAGATGGGGCATCATAATGAGTAATGCATTAACAATCCACAATGTTGACATGGGTTATCCTATAATCATTGAGTGGGAGATTGGGTTGTTCGGCTAGAATGACTTATGCTCATGTCTAGAGGAAGCATATGAGTGTTGTGGGGAAATACCAAACATTGAAGGGGGGGAGATATCTTTTTAGACGGCGAAACAAAGTTGACGATGAAAGATTAGATGGGGACTATCTGTTTATGCTAAATAGTAGAGAGATTAGCTTGGAATATAGGGAGATCTGAGCAATGATGTGTATAATGACCAAATTGAGAGCAAATAGTGCATGGATCATTCATGTGTAGTGTTTTACTCTTTGGTTAAGAATCTCCACTTTTGGAGTAGAGAGTAAGACTATTGTAGGTGGGTTTGAGGGTGTGTTGGTAGGTGTGTATATCAAGTTTCTAAGCTCATGCAATGTTGGGCATAGGTTTGTGGGATGGATTTTTGTGTCGCACAAGGCAAAAGGTGAGGGAACTCATGTAGGTGTATTATTGGGGGGGGATGTAACTTTATTCACTTTAATCATGGGGTGATTGATGCCCTTAGTTGTGGCCTTGGTGGGAATCAATAGTTGTATCATGGTTACTACTTTCCATTGAATCTCGAGTGGTGAAGCATTGACTAAGTTGATTTGCGTAAAATTGATATGTGCATATAGTTTTGGGGTCACCTTTGGGAATGGAGGTTTTAAATACCAAACATGGATATTGAGTGTGAGTCCATATATAGTGAGGGTGGCCATGATTGGCATTCCATATATGCCTAGGAGAGAGAAAATGAATGGTACTTTGAAACCTAGCATCACCAATGGAGGAGGAGGAATGGTTCCTTCTTCAATAATTGAGATGACTGTGGGAGGGGGGAAATTGTACCCTCTTAAGTGTGGCTCTTGATAGTTGGGGAGGACATGGAAATGGAAAAAAATAATGGTGGTTGATATGTAGAGGAGAATATGGTGCACATAAGGCTATTTATGGCTGATGGTGTGACTAGAGGAGGTCCAACATATGCCCTAAACAAAGAACAATCTTTTCAGATTCCTGGTCCTATCTCTTTAAGAGATGGGGGTACTTAGTGCCAATGGTAGGAAAAATATTATCTAGGTTGGATGTGGGGAATTTTTCATAGTATGTAACCTGGTATAGGGTGACCACTTTTCCATTATGAGGGAAGAACATGAGACGAAAAACCAATGAGGTCATTGCCTTCATGGTGTACATATAACTACATTCAAAGAGGATGTTGTAGTCAAATTACGCATCAATGAATTCAACATCAAGCATGACCATTCCCCCCCTAGTTTAGTAGGGACATTCTAGTAGAGACCTTGGGGTTGCGAAGGGAAACCATCATAGGACCGAAGGGTGATAGAAGATAGGAGGAGATAGGGGGATCTCATTTGTTTCCAAATAATCATAGACATGATGCAAGTGGATGAACCTTAATTGATGATGCATCGATGAATGATAATTTTTTTTATTGTGACATGTATTTGGAAGGAAACTGATGGAAGTGGTTAGCATTTGTCACTAATATGAAGGGTCGACAACACCTAATGCTATTAGTAGAGATTTTTTTTATTAGGGCATGACTACATAACCTCAAGTGTGGACATAATAGTGAGGGAGTGGTCCAAATTGTCTACTATGCTATAATTATGCATCACTCTCATGTGAGGATTGTGAGTGGTATGTCGTAGAGGTGGAATTTGTATCACGAGGATAGGGTCAGTATTAGGACATGAAATTTGTAGGAATCCACTAGTGGAAGCTGGGGCATCCTTGCACTATGTGTGTGGGTTTTCCTGGGTGTTATAGGCTCAATTGTGGGTTTTAAGATGGATGTCTAGATAATTCATGTATATATTTTGGTATAAGCCATGTCTTGTTGGGGGAATATTGGCTGATGAAAGAGCCTCTTGTTGGTGAGACACAACTCCTT
>NWUY0303892974.1:0-10913 GCA_004151065.3 Larix sibirica
ACAAAATTGAAGATTAAAAGCAAAAAGGGTAAAGCAAAACTATTCTTCGATATTGACTCTCGTTTTCTTTTTTAAGTCTAAATATAGAAAAGTAAATAGAATACAAAAATTGTTTAATGCACGACGTAGATTTTAGTTGGTAAAGAATAACACGTTTTTCTGAAGCTGTGATGCTCACCCCCACTTTGTTCTCTTTCTTTGTTCTTAAATGTCCAGTTTTTTATTGAGCGTGACCTAATATACTAACCAACTTTCCTCTCATTTTAAATAATTTATTTCACGTTTATGCGTGTGTTATACCCATGATGAATGCATGACCAAATTCTTGATATATATACATAGACAGAGAGGACCATTGTTTTGTGTCAGTTGATCCGTTCTAACAGAGCTGTAAGGAAATCAACTGTTTTTCTCTTGCTACAAAGAAGGCCTATCGGCCATAGACCTAAATTATTTCTGCCTATACTCTCTATCTATATACTGAGCCACTGCGCTGAATTTAAATTTCGGGAGGAAATATGAAGATAGTCCGGGCGCCTTCTGTGGTGAAGCAACTGTTGTTAGTACTGAAATCAAAATCAAGTGGTCTCAAGGGCAGAGCAGCCCACGCAATGAAGACCCAAGTTGTTGTTACCGGCCTGATCAAGAACACTGAGAAGATATTCAGTGCAATCTCTCGTAAAATGAATTCCCTGTTTGGACATGAAGAGTGCCAAAGACCATATAATTCCACCAACAATAATTCCGAGCCCGATGATGAGATATCTTGTGAAGTACTTGAACTGTGCGAGCATCTATCCCACGCACTTCATGAGTCAAAATCGCCCGCTGATAACCCTACAAATTCGGTCTCAGTTATAGAGGGCCCGCAAATGTCTGCGTGCTCGATGGAGGACGAGATCGACATTTTGGCGGAGGATTTCATTAGAAGGTTTCGCAGCCAAATGCTTTTGCAGAAACAAAATTCTTTCCAACGATATCAACAGATGTTAGACAGAAGCGTGTGAGAGTTAATAGTCTTGCGCTGTTCAAAGCTGCAGATGACGAGGCTCAGACAATGAAGGACAATTATTCAATCCGTTGGCAATGATTTCGTTACCCTGTGGACTCCGACGAACATAGGGAACTTGAAGAGAAGCATTCAGGATCATACTATGAATGGCTCTGTTATGTTATGTTTGTTTTTAATGGGGAGAACCATTTACAATTTATTGTTTATATTTATGGAATCTCCTGGTTCGGAATGTTTTATAGTTCTGAATGTTTCATTATATAAGATTAAAACACCTTGATAGTGTTTGAGTGGTCGCCTTCTTATGAGGCGTGTGTTTGAGACCAATTGGCCCAAACAAAAGAATTGGTCCCTACCATCTATGGTGACTCTCTCTAAAAGTGGGCTTATATAAGAATTTGAAAAAGTGGTTAAATAAGTGGTCCCTACCATCCAAGGTGACTCTAAAAGTGGGCTTACATAAGAATTTGAAAAAGTAGTTAAATTTAAGAAGAGAGTCATGAATAGAAAGAATGAAAAAGTAGTTAAATTTAACAAGAGAGTCATGAATAGAAAGAATGAAACTATCTTGTTTTTTAGAAGAAAAAAAAAACATAACTTATTATTTTAAATAATAAAATCAAAGTTATATTCATGTGTTCAAGAACTAGAACAATTCAGCATAATACTTTCTGGGATATGTTCATAGATGATTATGATAACATATGGAGCAACATCTAATTTACTGTCTTCAATATTACAAAAAACATTAAAACTTCTACCTCCACAACAAAAAACCATGTGTAACATATTACAACGCATAGGAGCAAATGCACAAAAGAAAAACAAAGAACCACATGCCTTATATGGCCCTCACAGTGCCCTGATCCACAACCATGTTGTCCAAATATTCCACATAGTGGATGATCCCATCCATAGGCCTGACAACTTTCTTTGATAAATGATCTGCCTCCATGTTTGCTTCCCGATAAATATGTTTACAACAGATATGTGTGAAGGAGGCCTTTAAACCTTCTACCTCTTTAAGCCATGGTTCCAGTAATATGACATTGATATTATACTTTATGTTGAACCAAATAGTAACCACTTGGGAATCACCAAAAATGGATAATGTAATATAACCCCTCATATAAGCGAACCATAACAAGCAACGGATCGCTAGAAGCTCTGCTTTTAAGCAATCCCCTTTGCCAATGCCCATTTTAATGTGGATAATGTTATTCCTTCAAAGATAAAGATTACACCTACTTCACACATACCTTGTTTTGATGCCCCACCAAAATATCCGTATATGGTATCACAGTCAATAGCAGGAAAGGAGACAACCCTGATCTTCTTACTGCTTATAGCATCTGGATAGCCACTCCATATAAACATGATCCTTTTGCAAATGCCAGAGACCGTAGGAGTTATATTTTCGGAAATCCCTTCATTCTGAGCTCTCCAAATGCAGGCCATCATGAACATAGGAAGGGTTCTGTAATTACCACAAAAATGAGTCCAATTGAACAAACACTCATTTAAGTATTCACCTTTCCACTTGTCCGGAGCATATATCCAACATTTCAACTCCTTCCAGACTTCCTTAAGAAAACTGTAGTGAACAAAAAGATGATGAATGTCTTCACATTAAGCCCTGTAGAGAATGCAAATACCTAGTCCTTGAATTCCACTTTTTTGCAAATTAATCCAAGTGAGGATTTTGTCCTGTAAACATAACCACATAAAACATTTTAGTTTTAATGGAATTTTCCAGCCCCATAGCTTAGAGTGCCACCACTTTGACTCCGGTGGAGAATGTAGATCATGTAGCACCATCTTATAGACATTAGCTATTGTCAAAATTCCATTTGAGTCAGGGCCATCCCAAGTCATACTATCATAGGAATCGTTTAACTGTATGCCCGCAAAGATAATATGTTCAATGTATTTATTCCACACAGGACCCCAATGAGTAGAGATATTAAGATCCTTGGCAAAAATCCAACATGCATTGTAATGATCAGAAAGTTTCTAGAAAACCTATGAAAGAACCACAATCTTGTGGTCATCTAGTTCCTTAATCAAACTAGCGGGAAGCAAGTAGGCATCATCATCCCCAATGAAGGGATCAATATCAATACAATTCCAATCCTATGCCCACCTTCCACTTAAGCCATGAACAAATACACTGAAACATGTTGATGAGACTGCACCAGAATGCAGATTCTTGTGATCCAATTAGTTTTGTATTACGTAGCCATTGAATCAAAGAAAATGTTTTCAAGTATTTTGACCGAATGACACAACTCCATAGCCCCCTGTCAGTCAAATCCCTCCACATGATTTTTTTCCTCATTGTCATATTGAAACGCTCAAGATTTTTCAAGCCCCATCCCTCATTTTATTCAGTCCAAGAAAAACTCATCCATGAAGACAAGTGCCACTTCCTCAGATGTGGCTTACCATACCAAATACACTGAAAACGTTTGTTGTGAATACAGTTGATGATCGAGGAAGGCACCTTCCTCAGTCCAAACCAGAACACATGTATACTCTGGATGACCGGTTGTGCCAAGATGAGTCTACCCCCGATGGATAACCAACACAAAGCCCAATTGTTAATCCTTCAACCTATTTTCTGAAACAACCATCTCTAGTCCTCCACCCTATAACAATTTGATTTTAAGAAGTATCCCAAGTACTTGAACCTAGTGTCGATGTGGTCAAAATTATAAGGAAATATAGACTTCATAGAATCAATAAAACCTTCATCAATACAATTAAACAACAAGGATGAATTACAAACACTGATAGCCATACCGGATGCTAAATAGAAAGCATCAAAAATAATTTTATAAGTCACCCATTCATTTAAGGAAACATCCCCGAAAATCATAACATCGTCCACAAAAAGAAAATGTGTGATTGCTAGGGCTCGGGTGATTTTTATACCTTTTAGTTTTCTCTCAGTTTTTGCTTCAAGAATAAGCCTGCTCAAGCCCTCTATGGCCAGAATAAACAACAATGGAGAAAGAGGACACCCTTATCTAATACTTTGGCTACAGGACAATACATTTGAAGGTGCCCCATTAATCAGGACCGCACAGGAGGTGGACGATATACAAGCCATAATCCATTGCACCACATTCAATGGTATGACAATATGTATGAGAATAAAACAGAGATAACACCAATACAAATGATCATAAGCCGATGAGATCTAATTTCATAATAAAGGCTTCTATATCCTTAACTTTAATCGAATGCAAAAATTCTTGAGCAACCCCCACGGCATCAAGGATTTTTGGGTTGAACAAAAAACCAAACTATTCCATAGAGATATGTTGCACTAGAAATGGCTTGATGCACCTTGATATGATTTAAATATCAGTTTATATAGAATATTGCAAAGCGAAATAGGTCGATAATCACTGAAATCCTCTTGCCGATCCTTTTGCGGTATTAAGGTGAGAAAGGTGGAATTGAGCCTCTTGGGAATGGTATATTTTTCTCTATATTCCTCCACAACAAGAAGAATCTCTTGCCCCATCAGATCAAAGAAATGTAAGAAAAACTCCACTATCCAGCCATTTAGACCAGGGCTTTTTTCTTTGACAAAAGTCCCTAATACCTCCTTAATTTCCTCCAAAGTCACCACTTCCGCAATATTCTTTCCATCCTCCTCATTAAGAAATCTGGGGAATAACTTAACAATCTTCAATTGTGCTTCCAAATTATTGACCCAGTCCTGATGGTAAGAACCCCTGAAGTACTTCTCCACAGCCAACTGAATAGACTCATGATTGATCTATACAGGCCATCATCACTTTTAATATCCCAACTCGTATTCCTATTTCTCCTCTGATTTGCATAATTGTGGAAAAAGCGTGTATTACTATCCCCTTTAGCAATCCAGAGGGTCCAACTCTTTAATCTCCAAGTATTTTCTATTTGACCTAGTAATAAATCCTTCCTCTTCAAAAGCCCCAACAGTTCATTCTTCCGGGTAATAGGGAAATAATCCCCATCCACCACTGCCTCCATCTCATTAATCTTTTCCTCAATAGTTCCCAATTCCTCATCACAAGATTTTTTCTTTTTTCGGTCCCAATCAATCACCTCCACCCGCAGAGCAGATAACTTGTGTATTAGATTGTGCAGATGTGAATGATGATCATTCTGCGTGAAAGAGCTCCACTTAGTATTGAAGTCACAAAAGCATCCTCCTCCAATCACGAGCTATTGAATTTGAAAGGGTATACCATCTTAGTTACCTGGAGATTCAGTTGCAGAGAAACAACTTTGTGGTGCAATATACTAGTAGAAGTGCTCCATGATCTAAGACGGCCTCCCAAACCAATCAAGGATTCATTGACTAAAAAACGATCCAGACGCTTTGCAATACCATGTCTACCTGACCTGCCATTATTCCAAGTAGGAACTAAATGGGATGGATGAATTTCAATTAAGCCCAAAGAATCGAAATGATCCTTGAAATATGCAGCAATTGGATCCTCCAAGCGACCCGAGCCCCAAATCTCATGAGATGACAAGGTAAAATTCAGGTCACCCCCGATAATAAGATTATGCTTCTTAAGAACATGGTTAGCAAATACGTGATCCCAATAAAGTTGTCGGTCATGGTAAGGACTATATAGATTCAAAATGCAAACATCATGTTCCATCCCCCTGAGATGCCCTTCTAACAAAATAATTGCACAAGATTTATAAGGCACCAAATCAGCCAGTAAGGGATTCCAGGCTGCAAGAAGACCCCCTAACATTCCCACAGAGTCAAGACCACAACATCTCCACTGCGATTGAATGCCAAGAAAAAAGTCGCATGCCTCTGAACCTAGATGCATAGTTTCCTGTAGTAAGACACCAATAGGTTTGATAGAATCCAAGTAACTTCTGAGAGCAGCCTTTTCGGGATGGCTACTTATCCCCTTGATGTTGAGCGATGTAATGATCGTTAAGGATCATTGGAGGAGTCTTCACTTGCTCTAAGTGACCCATTAGTATGACAAGGATTCAAAGCCAAGGAGATGTCAGAAATACTAGTCAATTTAGGATTGATCCATCTTCCCTCATCCCCCCCATTGCGGCAGGCCTCTTTAATATTCCTCCGGAATGTGTTTTTACGTGTAGTAACATTGGAAAAATTAATAGACCTAAAAGTAACCCCTGGCCCAGGGTCCTCCACAGGTGCATTGCCCCCGAAAATTGATATGGGAACCTTATCAGGTTCAGGAGTACTGTGACCAAAAGTATCCAAAGAAACAAGCCCTTGTTTGTCAGAAGGAGAGGAGTCCCCCAAAGAGCCCGTAGGGTGTGAAGGAACATTCAAATCGACAGAGGATTTGTACAACAAGAATCCATGATAGGTGAAGAAGAAAGAAAGATATCCAGACCCTCCCGTCGCGAAATCTCACCTGAAGAGGCACCCATAGGCCCCCTGATAACCCCGTCCAGGACATTAACCCCCTCCAGCGTAGACGGGAACAAAGTTCTGGGGACAAAGGTTAAAGTAGTCCCCCCACCACAAGGCCAAAAACCATTCCCATCAAACAAATCCAAACTAAACTCTTCAAAGGTAATAGATTTCAAAAGAAAAGGAATAAAGACTTGAACTTACCCAGGCATTCCAATGCCAACACTACGTCAAAAGGAATCGAGAGTGAGATGGTCTAAGAAGGGTCCTCATAATCCAGAGAGTCTGTAGGAACCCCAACACTGCATGAACTGGTCCCCGTGCAATCTTCGCGAAGATGCCCTATGCAACAACACTTAAAACACCGAAAGGGAATTTANNACCCAATGTCGATGTGTTCAAAATTATAAGGAAATAGAGAGTTCATGGAATCAATAACACCTTCATCAGTACAATTAAACAAGAAGGATGAATTACAAACATTGATAGCCATACTAGATGCTAGACAGAAAGCATCAAAGATAATTTTATAAGTCACCGATTCATTTAAGGAAGCAGCCCCGAAAATCATAACATCCTCTACAATAGCAAATGCATGATTTCCAGCACACGGGTGAATTTTATACCTCTGATTTTTCTCTCAGTTTTTGCTTCAAGAATAAGCCTACTCAATCCCTCTATGGCTAGAATGAATAGCAATGGAGAAATCAGACACCCTTTTCTAATTCCTCGGTTACAGGAAAACACATTTGAAGGTGCCCCATTAATCAGAACCAAAAAGGAGGTGGATGATATACAATCCATAATCCACTGCACCACATTCAATGGTATGCCAATCTATATGAGAATAAAACGGAGATAAGACTAATCCAAACGATCATAAGCCTTAATGAGGTCCAATTTCAGAATAAAGGCTTACATATCCTTAACTTTAACTGAATTGAAACATTCTTGAGCAACCCACATGGCATCAAGGGTTTGCTGGTTGAACATAAAACCAAATTGTTCCATAGAGATATGTTGTTCCAGAAATGGCTTGATGTACCTTGCTATGATTTTTGATATCTGAGTTTATATAGAATATTGCAAAGCGAAATAGGTCGATAATCATTGAAATCCTTCGACCGGTCCTTTTTCGGTATTAAGGAGAGAAAGCTGGAATTGAGCCTCTTGGGAATGGTATATTTTTCTCTATATTCCTCCATAGCAAGAAGAATCTCTTGCCCCATCAGATCGAAGAAATGTAAGAAAAACTCCATCGTCCAGCCATCTGGATCGGGGCTTTTTTCTGTGACAAAAGTACCTAATACCTCCTTAATTTCCTCCAGAATCACCGCCTCCCCAATATTATTTCCATCCACCTCATCAAGAAATATGGGAAATAACTTGACAATCTTCAATTGTACTTCCAAGTTATTGACTCGATCCTGATGATAAGAACCCTTGAAGTACTTCTCCACAACCAGCTGAATAGACTCGTGATCTGATCGATACAGGCCATCATCTCCATTAATCTCCCAGATCATATTCCTATTTCTCCTCTGATTTGCATAATTATGGAAAAAACGTGTATTACTATCCCCTTTAGCAAACTACAGGGCCCGACTCTTTAATCTCCAAGTATTTTCTCTTTGACCTAGTAATACCTCCTTCCTCTTGAAAAACCCCAACAATTCATTCTTCTAGGTAGTAGAGAAATAATGCCCATCGACCACTTCCTCCATCTCATTAATCTTTGCCTCAATAATACCCAATTCCTCATCACAAGATGTTTTCTTTTCACGGTCCCAGTCAATCACCTCCACCCGCAGAACAGATAACTTGTGAATTAGATTGTGCAGATGTGAATGATGATCATTCTGAGTGAAAGAGTTCCACTTGGTTTTGAACAAGACAGAAAAAGAAACCTCTTCCAACTATGGGCTATTAAATTTGAAAGGGTATACTGTCTTAGTTACCTGGAGATTCAAATGCAAAGAAACAACTTTGTGGTCTGATATACATGTAGAATCACTCCATGTTCTAAGACGGCCTCCCAAACCAATCAACGATTCATTGACTAAAAAACGATCCAGACGCTTTGCAATACCATGTCTACCTGACCTGCCATTAGAAATATCTTGTTACTAAAACATACCTGTTGGATTTGTAATTGAAGATGGTGAAAATTTTACTCAACACAAGGGAGATGTTGACTTTTTATTGGAGGAAATTCTCAATGAATGAGAAATATGTGAATATATATAAACTTATGCAATTGTGATAGGCTTGGGATATTAAGATTTTCAATGGGAACCAACCAATAAAACAAACTTTAAAAACGTAATGCTCCATCAAAGTATATTTTTACTTGATTTACTCATGCTATAAAATCCATAAAACATATGCTTACTATAAACTCATATTAATATATAACTTATTCCCATCTCGTCAACCATATTTTCTACCATCAGTTTGACAACAAATGAAAACTATTTATGGTGGGGAATCCAATGTCTCATCCAAACTGGCTTTTGGATGGTTTTGAGCTTCCCAATGCATCACATTGGGACAATCATGCTATAAGGGAATCTAGTTGGAAACCGGATATTCATTTCAACTAAGCATATGAGGAGAGATTGAGTGTGTGTGAGAGAGATATCCAATAACATTTATTCACCCATAGAATCGATCAGATGTAGTACTAATGGAGAAATAATTTGGGATAAGGAAGATATTTTATTCAAAACTTTGGGTGATTTTGTGGAAAGATCACCCCCGTGATGAAACAACCTAGTTGAATAGAAATACTTGTAGGTAATTAGGGTTGTTTCACCTAGGCATCATGTGGTGATGGTATTTTTTGGCTCAATTATACTATTTCCCTTGAATTTGAACAGAACCTATGCATGGAAATAATTTTAGAACATGAAAGTAGGCATGGTGTTTTCATCGAGTGTTTGAACATGGGGCATAAGGAAACTCTAACGTTGGAGAGACTTCCATGGAATAATTATTAATCATCAATTGGACCTAATACTAGTGGCATGGCATCAAGTGATCTATCGATGCACACACACATTGAATAGGAGCTTTGTGAAATTCCATTATCCATTGGTCTCAATGACATCTTGGATGGTGTGTCAAACCCTAACCATCTCCCATGCACACCTAATATCATTAGTAGTGCAACATTATTGCCTTGCACACAATACCCAACCAAGACACTTCAATTTCACTTTCTATTGAGCATACAACAAAGTAGCACCTACTTAGCTCACAACATCAACACTTGTCCCGTTAATGCAATTTAATCTAGTGTTCCCATTGATAATGTGGCTAAATTTTTGGCCTTACAGTACACACAAAGGTTATTTGAACTTTTTTCATTATGGCTTTGCAGCCAATTCTGACTCCCTCGATGGGTTAGTAATGAGCTCCTCAACTAAAAACACTAAGGCCATCAGTCACCTTAGTGAGGGTGAGGCCACTTGTTTCCACAGAATCCTCTAGCGAGTTGCTAACCAATTGAACTCAGTCATGAATGATGTAATTGGGGAATCCTACACACTAGTTGACACTTGTGCCTACCTCCCCATATAAAAGATACAAAGAGAACGCATTGCTTTTTTGATCTAATATTTTCGATACCCTTGCAGATCGATGTTTGACTACAATTATTTCATCTATGGATATTGTAATAAAATTTAAAAAATAATGGACAAAATATACAAATAAACAACCATGTAAGATAATAATACAAGGTGTAGCCTTCAACTTAAATGATCAAATTGGATGAAAGTAGTTTCTTGTTCGCTCTTGATAACTATTTTTTCCATCCAAATTGTAAGGGCTTTGTATAGTTGATGTCATGGTGTCAATTCCCACATAAATATAGGGAAGACTTTAACATATTTTAGGCATACACGTTTCGATATTGCATTCTCAAGAAGTGGAAATTTAAATTTATTAGATGTACAATATTTTTATTATGTTGAGTAAAATTATTTATTTGTCTACTTGAAAATAGTTGGTCTAACGTTACTGTTGCAAGGACTTATCAAATGGGATTCTCCGATTTGATGAAAAGAAAGTCCCCTCACCTCTTTCTAGTCTCTTTATAGCTTTTCCTATTTGATAATTGGCAATTAGAGAGTGGAAGATAGCCTTATCTACTACCAATTCATATATCAATGACGAATGGATGACCAACATCAACTGCATCGATGATGACATGAATGATATCCTATAAGGGAGCACATATAAAGGGAAGGTGGACAACTAGAGAGGATTTGGTTGACTATGAATGTTCCTCAAGTTACAATTGGCCATATCAATCCATGATGGGAAACATGATGACCCAATATGGATGTGCCATATTAGATTCACCGTCGTCTAACATATTAGACAAACATGAAAAACTTACAATTCAATGAAAAACATAAGATGCATAGAGGGGAAACACCTTACGGCATAACAATAATACTAGGAAACAAAACATGGTAT